>JAANYP010000269.1:0-45986 GCA_020465985.1 Centrapalus pauciflorus
GCATTGGTTAACCCGAATGGCATAACCAAAAATTCATAATGCCCATAACATGTCCTGAAAGCTGTCTTAGGCACATCTTCCTCTCAAACTTTCAGCTGATGGTATCCCGACCTCAAGTCAATTTTAGAAAAGACACCAGCCCCGTGTAACTGATCAAACAAGTCATCTATCCTCGGTAGCGGATACTTTTTCTTAATAGTCAGCTTATTCAGCTCCCGGTAATCAATGCACATCCTCATCGTGCCATCTTTCTTCTTAACAAACAAAACAGGGGCTCCCCACGGCGATGAACTCAGTCGAATGAAGCCTTTATCCAATAACTCATGGAGTTAATTCATCATTTCTTGCATCTCAGTAGGAGCACGGCGATACGGAGAACGAGCTACCGGTGCAGCTCCAGGGATCAAATCTATTCGGAACTCCACTTGTCTCTCAGGCGGCACGCCAGACAAGTCCTCCGGAAACACATCCGGGAATTGTGATACAACAGGCACATCGGCCACAGTTTTCTTCTCAGCCTTGGCATCAATAGCATATGCTAAGTAGGCGTCACACCCCTTTGCAACAAGCTTTCGGGCTTTTGCAATGGTCAACAAACACAGATCCCCGCTTCTCCTATCCCCATATATGCAGATCTCACGCCCCTCCGGTGTGGTTAACTTGATCATTCGCTTCTTACAGACTATATGGGCTTCATTCTCAATCAACCAGTCCATCCCGACAATCACGTCAAACTCACTGAATTCTATCGGAATCAAATCAAGATTAAAGACTATATCTTCAATCACTAAAGTGCAGTTACGGTATACGCAATCTACTTTGACTAGAGTGTTACTAGCAGTTTCAATATCAAGTATTGCAGATAGCTTAGACAGTGGCATGGCAAGTCATTATGCAAAAATAGTAGAAACAAACGAATGGTTGGCACCAGAATCAAACAGCACTCGTGCAGGTAAAGAGTTAACTATAAACATACCCGTAACCACTTCCGGGTTATCCTTTGCCTCTTCCGCTATAATCTGAAAAGCACGAGCTGGTGCCCTTTGTGGCTGCATCCGGCGGTTGACTGAACCGCCACTTGATCCTCCAGAAGATCGTGTTGAAGTTGGAGCAGCAACAGCTGGATCATTCTTTCTGCAATTTCTACTGTAATGCCCCCATACACCACACTTATGGCAGGCATCAGCTTTCCTTGGGCACTCATTCTGAAAATGACCCAACTCCCCACAACAAAAACAGACGCGTCCATTAGTGCACTTGCCGAAGTGTTCCAAGTGGCACTTATTACAATACCGCGGTTCTGTGTTGATGGAGTAAGCACGAGCACAACCAGAAGACCCAGATGATCAGCGATAAGATTGCTGTGGCGAATACTGCGACGAGCGAGAAGATCCCGAGTATCCTCCCTCACGCTGGCGCTTCGGTGGTGACGGCTGTGTTGGGTTAGTAGCAGCAGCGGCAGACCCAATCGAATATCCCGACATGATAAGAATTTGTTCTACATTTCTAGCAGCCTCAAGTAAGCCAGCAAATGTAGTGTAGCGTACATTGCTCATAACTCTTCTGATTTCCATATCTAAACCAGCCTCGAACCTGGTTACTTTCCTTTCTTCTGTATCACCAGATGAGGCGCAAACAAACTCAGCCTCGTGAATTCCACAGCATACTGGGACACTGTAACACCCGCTAATTTTGAACGGATTAATTAAATTTTGGTCGTTTAATTTAATTATTAATTCGAGAAAATGGGATTTAAAATATCATCATGTTCTTGAGTTTTATATATGTATACAAGAAAATATTAATTGTATATATATCAATATAGTGTATATATATATAAAAATAATAAAGAAATAAATATATGCATGCATGGATGGATGCATTGCCACCATCATCATCATCCCATTTCTCTGGATAAATATATATATATATATATATATATATATATATATATATATATATATATATATATATATATATATATATATATATATATATATGTATATATATGTATATATGTGTATGAAACCCTAATAACAAAATTTTACTCCTCAAGAACACAAAGACATTCTCATAAATCTGGGAATTTCTTTATTATTTTGGGGCTGGAAATTAAAGATTTGATTAACAAGTTCATCATCATTTGCATCATCATTGGAGGCTCATTAAAGGTAACAATCCAAACAATAACAAGCATTATATATATACATGTCTCAATCATAGAATGCATTTCTGCTTATAGTACAATCTGGAATTTAACATTGAAACTATGATAAACAACTCTTCCATAAATTTGTTTCAAAGTTTCAAGAACAATAAAATGTGTATTTCATGGATTTTTGGTTGATGAATTGAAAACTTACAAATAAAATGATTCCAATCAGAAAATAGGAGTAGAAATAACGAATGTGTGAATGATATGGGTTTCGGTCGGAGAGGAGAGGCACCGGCGACTGCTAGCGGCGGCGGCTGTTTGAGTCAGCCACCACCAGCGCCGCCTTCCTTTTTCCCTTTCTTCTTCGTTTCAGTCGATCGAGTGAGAGAGGAGAGGCACCGGCGACTGCTTCGGTCCTCTTTCTTTTCTTTTCTACCATGACCGAGAGGGTTAAGAGAGGTGTGTTGGGTGATGGTCCGGCCGGCGGTCGAACGGCGGCGGCAGCGGCGCTGCGTTGCCCTGCTCAGGCGGCCTTGCTTTCAGTTTTTGTTTGCATCGAGAGGGAGAGGGAGAGGGAGAGTGGTGTGTGTAGAGTGGTGTTCGGTGGAGACCAGACCCGTGCCGGAACCGCCTTGGCCGGCGGCTGCTTCTTCCTAGCCGCCGCCGGCTGCTGTGGTTCCTCTCAACATGTGAAACGAGGGAGAGGAGAGAGATGTGGGATTTGGAATTAGGGTTTCTTTTGTTTGTTATTCTTTTAATATGATGTGGGCTTTTGATTTTTTATTAATAATTCTTTTAATTTCTTATGGGCTCAAATTAGATAAATTAGGTTGGGCCTTCATTTAATAATTGATAATGGGCTAGAAATTATAAATTTAAAGTTAGTGTTGGGCTTGAATTAAAATTCTGATTTTAGGTAAAGAGATTGGGAGTTTTCTTTTAATATTTTCTTAATAATTGTTGGGCTTTGTTAAATGGTGTTGGGTTTTAAGATTAAATTGATCATGAGTCCATGTTTATTATTGGATTGATCAATTAAATTAAATGAGTTTGGTCTTTTATTTTAAATTGGGCTAAAATATATAGATTAGAGTTTATTTGGTTAGATTTAATTTATTTAAAGTTAGATGGGTTATACATTAAGTTATATTAGGTTCTATGTGGGTTGAAGTAGTATAGAGTTAATTATTAATAATATGATTAATGCAAGTTTAAAAGGATTTTAATTTAAAATTTGATATGATTAATCAATTACTTTTATATGAGAGTTTAGTGTTTGCTTAATAAACTCTAATAATAATAATATTGCATCGTTTATAATTAAGTAATTTGAGTTAATTATTTAGTTAAAAATTTGTGCTAAGCAGTTGGGTTAATGTATAGTTGATTTTTAGGTTGATGTAAATTTAATGATTGAGACTGGTGGATTTTTATTTGAATCTATTTGGTTGGAATTTATATAAGGTCTCTTATAGAATAATTAGTAAGTCGTTCTTTTTAAGGGAAACTAACTAAATATAATAACCACAATTGCGAATAAATAATTATCAATAAAAGTGTAACCTTTAAACAAATAAGTCATTATTTTTTAATCAGTTATAGAACTTCAAGTAATTAAATAGATGGAGGACATAAAAATTTATAAAGTTAGAGATACTGATAAATAGACGATGTACTTTTATATCAGGATTCTAGTGGTTCAGTTGAGACGTGTGACTCTCGGTAGTGCTTTCAGCTGGTATTGGTTATTCGCTTGGCGAGTACAGATTGCGGGCACTGTGAATGATCATAAATGATATGCTTGCACTGGATATCTCTTTCGTTTCTATTGTCATGATTATTCTTTAACTACCATGCTTAGCCTTGAATGTTGTTATTTATTTTGTTGCATTGAGCCGATATCTGAGAACCCTTTTCCCCAGTATGCATACTGTGTATTATGTGGATTAAGCGAGGTTGCTGTGTGCTTCCGAGTTGTATGGCGGGCGAGCCGCATGTTTTGTACACGTGCTAACCGAGCGAGTCGTACGCCATGTACTTGTTATCGGGCGAGCCGGAAACAATACCTAATTCGTGTATGCTAAATCGAGCGAGTCGTAATGCTACACATGTTGAATTTGAGCCGATATTTGTGTTGATCATGTTATATATGCTTGTCTGTGCTTTTAAATCTGTTACTCGCTAGGCGACGGCTTACCCCAGTTGTGGGGGCAAATTTTCAGGTTTAGCTGATAAGGGAAAGGCGCCAGCTTCAGGATCTACAGTTTGAGCATTTATGGTATCAGAATGACTTCCGCATTTACTCTGATTTATATTTTGTACTTGGGATGGGTAGATCCCTAGACTTTCAATTTGGTTGTAATAATTAGGTGTTATATTTTAGCGCACTCTGAATGTGGTGGTTTTAGTTTATTTATGTATTGAAATTGAAGTTTGAGATTAAAATGTTTTATTTTATTACTTCGAGGATTATGTTGCAGATTTTAGTAAAAGCGCCAGGTTTGGTTTAAGTGAATTAAGTACTTGTTTGGTGCTTAGTCTTAAACCGTAAGATCATTAGAAGTGTAAGTTACGAGCATTCGAGATAAACTCTATCCTGATGGACTTAGGAAATTGGGTACGGTTTAGATAGTGTTTAACTGTAACCTTCATAAATACATGAATATATACCCTTATGAGTAAAAACTAGAAATTAATCAAGTGTAAATAATATAATGAAAATTTTAATTTAACTCTTAAAGTTAATTTTCAGCACCATGGCTGATGACGAGAGTCACAGTCATCCACGCGATGAGCAAGTTATCGTAGAGTCAGAGGATATAGAGCATTCTGACGGGGAGCGCGAGGATGGGGATGATTTAGATGATATTGGACCCGAGGGAGGACCGTTGACCCCTCGTGAGACCTGGATGATGAGGTACATGACCTGTTAGGTACGAGATGTTATGGATGGGAGCCGCGCGGAGGTGCAGCAGGGTTTTCAGGAGATTCGTGATCTGATTGCTTCATCCCGATCTGATGCGGGAAATCCTTTGGTATCTGCTCCTACTGGCGGGGGCAACATTGTTGGGACCGAGACTGACGGACGACGATCTGACCGTGATTCGTTCACGGCCTTTAAGGGGTCTGGAGCGAAAGAGTTCGATGGGACTATGGAGCCTGTGAAGGTTCTGGAGTGGCTCGAGTGTTCAGAGAGGGCATTTCGCCTGAGTCACTGTTTAGAGACTGATATGGTAGAGTATGCCGCAGGGATGCTAGTGGGCCCAGCGTTGACTTGGTGGAAAAATACTTCGAGGGCTATTGGTTCCGATCTGGTGGGGGCGATGACTTGGGCTCAGTTTAGGAAGAGATTCCAGGATAAGTACTGTCCAGCTGACTTGACGAGAGAGATTGAGAGATAGTTTTTAGCTCTACGACAGGAGGGTCGGACAGTTCAGGAGTATGAGGCTGCGTTCAGGGAGAAATCTCAGTTTGTGACTAGATATGCGCTAGATGAGGAGACGAGAGTAGACATGTTTGTGACTGGGCTTCGTACTGAGATTAAAGAGTTTGTTGAGATGCAGAGCTATAGGACCCTTGAGGAGGCAGTCATGAGCGCGCGAAAGCGCGAGCGGGCACTGTTAGGTTCCACTACTTCGTTGATGTCATCACCCAAAAGAGCTAGGACTGCAAGTTCTGATCGGTTATTTCAGGCTTCAGCGAAATCATCTGGTTCTTCTTTCTCCCAATCCCAGCAGCAGTATACATCACAGCCACAAATGTCGCGCGATTGCCAGCAGTGTGGGAAGAGACATACTGGGTTATGTAGTGGCCTTTCTAGAGGGTGTCATGCATGTGGGGATACCGGGCACATCAGAGTTAACTGTCCGATTCATCCATTGATTTGTTTCGATTGTGGGGTTCAGGGCCATGTAGCGAGGAACTGTCCTCAGCGGAGACAGAGTCAGAATATGAGTGCTAGCATTGCATCTATGAGTCATCCTGCTGCAGGACCAGCTCAGTCGAGGAGAGGCGACGCTGATAGATACCCAACCCGTGCTTTTCAGATCACCGCTGATGAGGCCTATGAGACTCCTGATGTGGTTACGGGTATTTTTGACTTAACGCTTTACTCGCTTGTTTATTATTTAACTGCGGTGCCACCAGTCATTCTTATATTTGTGCCTCTTTTCCATGTCATTGGAATGTATGTTATTTTATATTGTTTGATCCCATCGATGTTGAGACCGTAAGCGAGCGTGTGTCATAGGCTTAAGAGATTTACATAAATGCTTAGTCATGGTGATCAAGATTTCACTTTAGAGTTTGTAGTTATAATTACTAGGGAATTGAATGTGATTGGGGTATGAAATAGTTGGATGCTTATAATGCTCATATTATTTGTTCAAGAAGTAAGATTTAAATTTCTAGCGATTAGATAAAAAAAATATGTATTTAAAGTGTTTTGATGCAACAAGGAAGAATAATTAATTATGTATTGAAGTAGCAGAAAAGTCATCAGAGGAATTAATCTATACAAGACTTAGAATTGGCAATGATGATGTTTATATTGAAGTTATAGAGATGTTGATTAGATGGCAAGGAATGTTTGCTAGTCACTAATATTTGCAGAGGTAAATCTTACAGGACAAAATTTCATTGAATGTGTTACAATAAGCATTATCAAGTGATTAGCATTCGAAGTGTAAGCAAACAATTAGATTCAAATTATTCGCGAGTGATTGGGAGTTATTCAGGATCAACCAGAGATATATTCGGTTTAAGCATAGATCAGTTGAATTTGAAGTTGATCGTTATGTGATGCTAATAGTATCGTCTGGGAAGGAGATTATACAAAATAAGAAGCGTAATTCTAAGATCATTATAATGTTGGACTATAAAGTGCATAGGTGCGCAAGATTAACAACTAAAATTACCATTGGAGTTTGTTAATGCACATGATGGATAAGATATTAGTTTTATTAAAAAAAAAAAAAAGAAATTGAAGAATGCCGATAGGATGATATCCACTCAGAATGATAAGATTGATACGAGTATTAGAAATGTCAAGATGGTTTAAGCAAGGTGACGTATTACTGAGATTCGAATCATACATGGAGATCTAAGACAGAGATGTAAGTGAGATATTTGATTTACGTTAATTTCTTATGATCTCGAGGACGAGATCAATCCAACATGTAGGAGATTGTAACACCTGCTAATTTTGAACGGATTAATTAAATTTTGGTCGTTTAATTTAATTATTAATTCGAGAAAATGGGATTTAAAATATCATCATGTTCTTGAGTTTTATATATGTATACAAGAAAATATTAATTGTATATATATCAATATAGTGTATATATAAAAAAAATAATAAAGAAATAAATATATGCATGCATGGATGGATGCATTGCCACCATCATCATCATCCCATTTCTCTGGATAAATTCCTATATACATATATATATATATATATATATATATATATATATATATATATATATATATATATATATATATATATATATATATATATATATATATATATATATATATATATATATATATATATATATGTGTGTGTGTGTGTGTGTATGAAACCCTAATAACAAAATTTTACTCCTCAAGAACACAAAGACATTCTCATAAATCTAGAAATTTATTTATTATTTTGGGGCTGGAAATTAAAGATTTGATTAACTTTTCATCATCTTCAACTCAAATCACCATTTGAGGCTCATTAAGGTAAAAATCCACACCATACCAATCATTATATACATGTTTTAAACATAGAATGTATCTCTGCTTAAAATATAATCTGGAATTAAACATTTGAAACAATGATATACAATACCTTCATAAATTGGTTCTAGAATTTCAAGAGCAATGAAAGAATATTTCATGGGTTTTGGTTAATAAATCGAAAACTTACATAAAATAATTAAAATCAGTGAATAAAATGTGGAATCAAGTAGTTTGGATTGTGTGGATGTATTGGTGGAGTTGAGACCGGCGGCGAGGGCATCGGCCGGCGACAGCAGCGGCGCCGCTGCCTCTCTGCGGCCTGATTGTTTGCTCGTTTTCTGTTTTCCATCGAGAAGATTGAGGGAGTAAAATGTTGAGTGTGTGGTGAGGAGGTATGGCCGGCGCTGAAGACCCCATGGCCGGCGACCTGCACGGCGGCGGTGACAGCCAGTCGGCGCCTCATTGTCTGTTGATCTTGCTTTCTTCTTTCGATCTGGGTTTCAGACGAGGGGTAGAGTGTCGTGGCCGAAATCCAAGAGGGAGAGGGGAGAGGTGTGTAGAGTGGTGTTTGGTGGTGGTCGGACCGGTGCCGGAGTCTAGGCCGGCGGTCGGCGGCGGCAGAAGGCTACTGCCTTCTTCTTCTTCTTTTCTTCTCTGCTTGTGTACCGAGAATAGAGAGGAATTAGATTAGGGTTTCAAATTTTATTTTGTTGTTCTTTTACCCTTTTTTTTGGGCTTTTAGTTTTTTTTCTAATTCTTATAATTTCATTGGGCTCAATTAGTTATTGATTTGGGCTGTTTATTTTTTTATTTTATTTTATTTGGGTTGTGCTGATTTAAATAAATTAGGGTTTATAGGCTAGGTTAAGGATTTATATTTTGGGTTTTCTCATAATTAAATGGGTTTGGTATTTTATTTTAAATTGGGCTAAAATATATAGATTAGAGTGTAATTGGTTAGATTTAATTTATTTAAATTTAGATGGGTTATCCATTAAGTTCTATTAGGTTTACATGTGGGTTGAAGTAGTATAGAGTTAATTATTAATAATATGATTGATGCATGTTTAAAAGGATTTTAATTTAAAATTTGATATGATTAATCAATTACTTTTATATGAGAGTTTAGTATTTGCTTAATAAACTCTAATAATAATAATATTGCATCGTTTATAATTAAGTAATTTGAGTTAATTATTTAGTTAAAAATTTGTGCTAAGTAGTTGGGTTAATGTATAGTTGATTTTTAGGTTTATGTAAATTTAATGATTGAGACTAGTGGATTTTTATTTGAATCTATTTGGATGGAATTTATATAAGGTCTCTTATAGAATAATTAGTAAGTCGTTCTTTTCAAGGGAAATTAACTAAATATAATAACCACAATTGCGAATAAATAATTATCAATAAAAGTGTAACCTTTAAACAAATAATTCATTATTTTTGAATCAGTTATAGAACTTCAAGTAATTAAATAGATGGAGGACATAAAAATTTATAAAGTTAGAGATATTGATAAATAGACGATGTACTTTTATATCAGGATTCTAGTGGTTCAGTTGAGACGTGTGACTCTCGGTAGTGCTTTCAGCTGATATTGGATAGTCGCTTGGCGAGTACAGATTGCGGGCACTGTGAGTAATTGATTTAATTTCGCAAATGATCATAAATGATATGCTTGCACTGGATATCTCTTTCGTTTCTATTGCCATGATTATTCTTTAACTACCATGCTTAGCCTTGAATGTTGTTATTTATTTTGTTGCATTGAGCCGATATCTGAGAACCCTTTTCCCCAGTATGCATACTGTGTATTATGTGGATTAAGGGAGGTTGCTGTGTGCTTCCGAGTTGTATGGCGGGCGAGCCGCATGTTTTGTACACGTGCTAACCGAGCGAGTCGTACGCCGTGTACTTGTTATCGGGCGAGCCGGTAACAATACCTAATTCGTGTATGCTAAATCGAGCGAGTCGTAATGCTACACATGTTGAATTTGAGCCGATATTTGTGTTGATCATGTTATATATGCTTGTCTGTGCTTTTAAATCTGTTACTCGCTAGGCGACGGCTTACCCCGGTTGTGGGGGCAAATTTTCAGGTTTAGCTGATAAGGGAAAGACGCCAGCTTCAGGATCTAGAGTTTGAGCATTTATGGTATCAGAATGACTTCCGCATTTACTCTGATTTATATTTTGTACTTGGGATGGGTAGATCCCTAGACTTTCAATTTGGTTGTAATAATTAGGTGTTATATTTTAGCGCACTCTGAATGTGGTGGTTTTAGTTTATTTATGTATTGAAATTGAAGTTTGAGATTAAAATGTTTTATTTTATTACTTCGAGGATTATGTTGCAAATTTTAGTAAAAGCGCCGCGTTATTAGAACGGGGCGTTTCAGATACAATCTTAGTCCCCTGCATCAATGTCATGAACTTAGTCTGAAGTCTTCGGCGCTCATTAATCGGACAGTACTGCAGAGTGAATATGTCAGTGAACTCAGCCCAAGTCATTATAGAAACTTTCTCCAAGGTTAAGGCGTTAACCATGGACTTCCACCACATAACCGCGTCTTTGGTGAACATAGCTATAGGAAACCGAACCATGTCCTTCTCAGCACAATCGCATGATTCGGAATGTCCGTTAGGTTGCCGTTATCCATTCAAGTGCGGCAACAACGTCCCCCAATCCATTAAACTCGACTGCCCCATTTCCCTTAAAGTCCTTAAACTGACAACCTTTGGGCTTGTTAGATGACCCAGTGTTGTCATCTTGTTCATCATTGTTTCCCTCTTTTTCCTTGTTCTTCCTCTTGTATTCTCTTCTCTTAGCTTCGGCCTCATCTCGAGCCCGAAACTGATCTTGAATCATCTTATTTTGCTCAGCCTTCATGGCTAGCATCATTTCTCTTGTTTCTACGGGTGTCATTCCTCCTCCAGACATGTTCTGAAATATAAAACATATAAATTTTTTAGTAACATGTCATTTATTTAAAGACACCACCCATTGTCCCGTATGAAAGTAAATCTCCTATGATTACTAGATCATAACCTATCTTAGTTCAGATCATTACTTAAACCACTACATATCATCACTTAATGTTTGAGACCAAGACCTCACGGACAATTGAATCTCAAACTACTGCTCTGATACCATTCGTTGTTACACCCTTGCCACAATAACCACCATTACAATACACCCAGGATTAATCACCAAACACATGATTACATAATGATCTGAAAGCTTAATATAATTGTGGAAGCATAAAAGTACATAATAAAAGTAATAAACAGCCTACGGTGCTACAAGGTTTCAAGTCTAAGTCTACATACTCAAAAGTTATTACAACATCCCAACTATTACAACAATAATCACATAGATTCATTACCAAAATAAGTAGTAGATATCTTCAAGTACTTCAACAGATGACCTAGCTAGAAGGTCCAGCAGCGGATTTCCCTTTTCCTGTAAAAAATTAAACAACTGAGGGGTAAGCGATGCTTAGTGAATACACAGATTTACACATTTTATAAATCTTTATGAAGCCCCCAAGAGTAACACCGACGACGCACGTCGTGCACTCTTCACATACACAAACTACGACACATGAGCTGTCGCTCCTACGAGCCCAAAGCTCGGCATTTAAACCAACCATCTGAGACAGACATAACATCGGGGATGACTTACTGCCTACCAGAACCTCGGAGGGATCAGCTCCGGGTCATATAGTGCAGTAACATCAGAATAACAGATGCGACCCGCCGGTCCATTCGAAAGATGCACAACAAAGAAACGGACATGCAACAAGCAATAATGTGCATCTAAATCTACGCAAGTTAGTAGAATTCCAAACGAAAGTGAAACAACATGTCTCAGCAGTCAATAGCTAACATAAAGCAGATATAAACATGTGAAATCATATGTACACACAGTGGGTGCGTTATTAAACTTCAATTAATCTTATTTCTCCTTGGAATTTCAACCGGACTCACAAAGTACCCCACTGTGGGTTAAACAACACCGCAAGGGAACTGTTACATTTCCATAAATAAAACATATCATACATATGTTAGGTAACAATTTCCATCATGATTTAACAATATTAATGTGTTACAACAGTCGGAACCGTCATCCAAAACTCATGCTTAAATCCTTTTACTTAATGGTTTTATTATTCCCAATTAATCCCTTCAATAACTTATTTAATAATAAGTTCCATCAAGTTTCTCAAATTATTGCGTTAATCTTTCGAAATGGTGATCCAAAAATTATACTTAAATCTATATATATATATATATATATATATATATATATATATATATATATATATATATATATATATATATATATATTAATGTTTCTGCTTTCTGGAAAAGATTGAAATACCGAAACCTTCAAGGTTTCGGTACCTCCCCATATATGGTTTCGGTAGTAGTAGTTTCACTAGCATGGTTTTGGTATGAATCACCAATACCGAAACCTCAAAAGGTTTCGTTACATATATATAGTTTCGGTACATATAAATATTTTCGGTACTCTTCAAAGTTTCGGTATTATGTACCGAAACCTTAAGCTTTCGGTATTATGTACCGAAACCTTAAGCTTTCGGTAGTCCAGGAGTTTCAGTATCATGTGGGTTTCAGTATATATGTTTCGGTAGGGGGGGTTAATACTGAAACCTTTATGGTTTCGGTTTCGGTACCCATGTTTCTGGTTTCGGTACTATGCAAAAACTCACAGAACCCACCATTTTAATTCTCAAAATTACATTTTTAGCTTGAATCAAGACTTGAAATTTTGTATATAATTCCCACAACACTTGATTTACACAAACCCACAAGAATATTTGACATGCATCAACATTTGAATCCTCAATCTATGATTCGGTTTTCATAGAAACTAAACCCAAAACATCAAATTTCGAAGAGTTTCAGTAAAGTTTACCTTAAATTGCTTGTTGCAGCGTAGATAGTTCCGTTCTATGGTCTTGATTCCTTATTTTTAGCCTCTAATTTGACAAATTTGGTGATCTTGATTTGGGTTTGGAGAGAACCGTACTTAGAGAGAAGATAGAGAGAGAGATGAATGATTCAAAATGAAAGGCTTATGTCTTTTTAATTTCCCACTTTCAACTTTTGACACATTCAACCCCTCAACTTATCTAACTTTCTTTATATAAAGATTTCCATCTTTATTCATACTTAATAATTATAACTAGAAATTCTAAAATTTCTTAATTCCTTAAAATAGCAACCAAATTCTTAAATTCCATTAAATAAAGATTAAATCTTTATTTTATCCTTTCAACCACTTAATAATAATTATATTAACTTAATAAATGGAAAATTATCAACTTCTGAATAAAACAACCAACTTTTATAATTAATCCAAATACATAATCCAACATAATTTTATTAAATTCAAAAATTTAAACTAATTAACCTTAATTACATCATTTTAATTCTTAGGATGTTACAACAAGGGAATATTGATGTTAACTTGATTAAAAAAATCTCACAAATCCTACGGTTGTGGGGCTCTTTTGCCATAGGGAGAAGATTTAGGATTCTCTAAAGCAACTGGGTAAGGAGGATGAGCTGTGGTGTCCTGATCCTTAACCGCCTCCCCAACTTTCGCAGTTGGAATATCTTCTTTAATTGGCTCTTTGAAAGTGACTTTCTTGGGAACCTTGTTCTTTGGATCTTCTTTTTCTTCATACACGACTTCAGTGTCGGTAACTTCTTCTGCCTCTTGCTCTTTTGGTATTTCAATCTTATTATCTACCTCTCTACCACTTCTAAGAGTGGTCACCTTAGAACTTCATTTACTTCATTTATCTCATGCTTTTTATCTTTACCATGAGCATGCAAAGGGTTAGGGACAGTATTGGTAGGAAGCTTTCCCTCTTCTCTTCTTGTGAGCGACTCAACTATCTGAGCCATTTGGCGACTCAGCATCTTCATGGTCTTAGTACTAATAGGTAACTGTTGCTTCATAAATTCTATGAACTCTGAGAATTGTGAAGAAGTCATGTTCATTTCCACTTGGAAATTAGGTTCATCACGTGGGTTTGACTTATAGTATCGCTCATCTTTAGCAGCAGAAGTAGAACCATATTAATAATCTCTTGTTGGTGGTTCGTACCTTATTTTAGATTGATGATCGGTAGGCTGATCATTCTTCCACCGGAAATTAGGATGATTTGTCCATCCCGGATTATAGGTCTCCGAAAATGGGTTATCCCTTTCCCTGTGAGCTCTAAAACCATAGACTTCATTAGCAAACTCCTCAGTGGATTGCACTTGAGGACATGCTTCATAATAATGAGATGGATCACCGCATGTGATGCAGTTAACTGATACATTAGGGTTTGATTTAAGACCCTTCATCAGTTGATCCATTTTCTTTCTTAACTCTGAGATTTCACTCTTAACCTCACGTTTCAAGGCATTTTCTATGCCCATCACTTGAACTCCTATGTTGTTCTCGGAACCAGCTTGAACCTTGAGACCTTTAACGAGTTAATTTAGCAACTCCCAAGCCTCATCATATTCTTTCGCTAAAAACGTGCCTCGAATGGCAGCAATAATCATGTTGCGACTCTCTTGACTCACACCATCAAATAATGTTTTGATAAGCGTCCATTTGGGCACTTCGTGATGTGGACAAGCTCTCAACAATTTATTCATACGATCAAATGCTTCGTAGAATTGTTCACCGGGTTTTTGTTCAAACCCAGTAATTTTCTTTCTTTTCTCAGTGGTCTTACTAATGGGATAGTATTTGTTGAGAATTTTTTTTTCATCTGATCTCATGTCGTGATGCTATTGCTCGGTAGTGACACGAACCAATTTTTAGCTTTCTCTTTTAGCGAGAAAGGAAATAATCAAAGTTTTAAATCGTTGGTGGTTATACCTTGAACATGGTTTGCTTTAGAAATAGCAGTAAGCTCAGCTAAATGCTCGTAGGATTCATCACTTGGCATCCCTTGGAATATAGGAAGAATTTGAAATAACTGAGGACGAACTTCGGGTTCGTTCTCATTTTCAGGGTAACGGATAGGAGAAGGGTCGGGCACATCACCAGGGCGGTAATGTGACTCAACCGTCCTTCTCGCGTGTTCACCCATCCTAGCGATTATACACTCCGGTTCTTCTTGTTCACGATTTCTTGGCGAAATCGGAATCTCCAAAGTGCGAATTTCTTCCTCTTGTTCGTTTTCGTCCTCTGCCTGTATATGCAGATCGTTTGGATTCTCCGTGATTAGTGTTTGTTGTTTTTGTATCCTAACTGTCTTTCGGTTATATTTAGCTACTTTTTCGATTTCGGGTTCGAATTGTAGCGACAAACCTTTGGCCGATCGACGTGTGTGCATAAACTATTAAAAACTTAAATTAAATTACTTAATTAAACTAATTATATTTTTGTTGGTAAAGTAGAGGACTACAATTACCTTTTTGAATTTTTAAATTTTTTATGTGATTTTTAATAATAGGAAATTAAAGACTGAAAATAAATTAAACTAAAGCACTTAAAACTTAAAACTAAGGCCAAAATTAACTTCTAGCCCTAACTAACGTTACCACTCCCCGGTAACGGCGCCAAAATCTGACGAGCCGTCGTTGTGGCATGTAGAGTTAACCTTAAATTTAAATATTAGCTTGGAGAAGTAACGGTCGAATCCGCAGGGAGTGCATATGTGAATTAGGGTTAATTAGCTAGTTTCTTTAATTTATTAAAAGCAGTTAAATCGTGAATTGGATGATTTGTTTGGAATAATGATTACGACTAAACTATAACTAAAATAACGACAATCAACTAACGAATTGATTAACAAAGCAATTTGAAGATAACCATTTATGGAATCACTATGACATAAGTTATTACCCACTTGAATTTCATGCAAACGATCACATAGACATAATCAATTGCGTAGTTAAATTAATCATAGATATTTTAATCAATAAATCTCGGCATAGTGCATGCAACATTCGTTACTTGTCTTAATCCCTAAACTAATGGACTCGGCACAAATAATAACATCACTATGAACTATCTTGATTTTACCAATCAAACTATCTACTCATAATAATAACCAAATGCTTATCATTTGCATTATACATAAAGTATTCAATAAACACGAAATACATCAAAACATGAATTCAAATTCAAGAATGTAAAACTTAGTCGTAGATCCTCCGCAAACGGCTATGGTGTTTAGCCGCTCATCGTATGCTCTTCACTAGGAATGGTTGGAGACATTATCGTAGCTCGAACGGTTGCAATCCACCTTCTTCGTACTTGAATCGTGAATCAACTCCGGAAGGGCTTCGCCGCTTTTTTAAACACTTCCGGACTCTCCCAAAACGACCACCATCGACCTCTATTTATAGAGGAGGTGGAAATTAAGGTTTTGGGCTTAAAAACGCGTCTGATGTCATTTCACGCCCCACCAGCGTAGGCCTGTGCCCCCCCCTGCCTGGGGTACGACCTGTGCTACGTTAGGCTACGCTGGAAATGCTCGCTAACTCTGAAATCTTCTGTTTGCAGCGAAGGGTGGCGTAGACCTACACCCCCACCGGCTCAGTTCGCGCTGAATTTTCTCGAGCTGCTTCCATTTGACTTCTTGACCCTGAAGCATAAATTTGGAGTGATAATATGGAAGTGTTAGATCTAGATATTGTGATAGTTTCAGGGTTCATATTGTAATAAATGAAACTTAAGTTTTGTGTTCGTTTTATAAGGTTTCAAAGTTGTATAAATGGGTTAAAAGACCCAAAAGGTCAACCCATGAGTATGGATAGTTTAGATCCATTTGTTTCTTTATAAATAGGTTGTTTAGGTTTCATATTTTCAGTTGTTGAAATCATTTGTACGTACGAAGCATTGGAAAGCATTTAAGGTTTATCTAAACTTGAGTATTCATATTATTCTTCATTATATTCATAGTGTTATTCATGATTGTTATATTACTGATCTTATTAATGTATGATTGATTGAATGCTTCTTATATGAGAATTACAATTGGTATCAAAGCCGTAAGATTGGTTCGATAATTTTTATTAAGTTCATCGTATTATTTGTTCTTCAACTTTTGTCTCTGCCAAAATCCATAATTGTTTCTTGCGCATATTCATCCTTTTTATAAAGGGTTCTCTGCCGACCTTAAGTATTCATTTTGTTTGTTTGTTTCTGTCAACAATTTTTGTTGAAAAGTTCACGAAACCATATATGATTTCAATAAATGCTACTTAATTTGTTTGGTAGGGTTGACACTAAATTCGGTCAAAACTTTATTAGCGCAGAATTTGTTTGGTAGGGTGCATCATACTTATCCTCAAAATCAATCTTCTTGGTTTTAGTGTGTTTTTGTTTAATTTATTTGAGTACAGCAATGTTTTCTTATGGATGAAAAATTAATTGCGACTTTGTGAGTCATCCGAGAGTTGTACTATGTTTACATGATTAAATTTGCGGATCCCACTATACAGTGTTTTTAAAACTCACCGATCATCATTACTTGATAACTCTCGGATCCTTATTTAAGTAATTTTTTTTGTTCTTTTGATTATTTTTTGTGCTTATCAGGTCTTTGGGTTTTTAGTAATTAAAGTCGAAGATTAATTCTAACAGTTGGTTGTGAAAATTCGCTTGATACTATATTCCTTCGGGTGAACATGATTTTGTTTTTGCAACTAATTCGTAACAGATTTAATCTCGTTTTTCATACACTCTAAACTCAAAAAAAAAAAAAAATTGGTTTCGGATCCAATTTTTCTAAGTGTTTATTGTGGTCGTTGAATTTTGGTACTTAAAATCAAAGATTAATTGTAAGTGGTTGGTTGTGAAAATTCGGTTGATACTATATTCATTCGGGTGAACATCATTCTGTTTTTGCAACCAATTCGCAAAAGATTTAATCAAGATAAATTCTAACGGTTGGCTGTGAAAATTTGCTTGATACTATATTCCTTCGGGTGAACGTCATTCTGTTTTTACAATCAATTAGTTAAAACTTTATCTAGATTTTGTATTAAAAATTCAAATTTCGGATCCAAATTCCAAAAAGGAGAACTTGGAACTTCAGAGTTTTTAGATCAAATTAATCTTTAATCATCAAAATTAAAGATCGGAACCTAACGGTTGATTGTGAAAATTCGCTTGATACTATATTTCTTCGGATGAACATCATTCTGTTTTCACAATTAATTCATAAAAGATTTGATCTAATTTCTGTGGAACCATTGTACTTAAATTTTTTAAGTTAAATTCTTGAATCATTTGGTATTAGAAAGTTGTAATTTTCTAATCCTTTTTGACTCAAAAACTAGACTCGAAAATTCTGACCAAGTGTTTCTAACTCTTACATTCGAAAGTTAAAACTTTCACATTCTTAGCATCCAAAAGTTATAATATTTGAATCGTTCTTAGTCAAACTTTCGGTTCCAAAGTTTTTTTTCGGACTTAGAAAATTTCAACTTAAGGTTTTCATTCTATTCGAAAGTCATAACTCTCGGATCATTCTAATTCAAAAGTTACAACATTCGGATCATACGTCAAGTTTTTCTAAGTATTTAATAAGTTCAAGTCAAGTCAATCACCAATCTGAAGATCCATTCAAGCAAGCATCTCATTATGTCTGGACCGAACGAGAAGATTTCAGATAAGGTACACACCGCACTCGACTCTAAGGTAAGTCTTCTTCCTAAAGAAGTGTTAGCTGAACTAGATATGCTAAGAAAACAAGCTAAGTAGTTAGCTGCCTGTAAGACTGCTCTTCTGGATTCTCGAAATAAATCGGCTGATTTGCAAACAAACCTTTATGCTTTACAAGATCAAGTGTCTAAGACTAATACTGTAACAATGGAAGTAACTACCAAACTGGCCAAATTAGAGTACGATTATCAGGTGCTTAAATCTGAAAAATCGCACATAGATTACGACTATCATTGTCTACTGGCTGAGAAAACACAGTTAAACGAACAACTCAAAGACATGGAAGATAGGTTTTACAAACGTGGTCAAACTGATCAAACTATAAATATGTATAAACCTAGAATGTTGAAGTGTAAAGATGGTCTAGGGTATACCAATCATGGGGTCATGCATGAAATGGTCAACATACAACATGATCCTTTATATGACTTCGATACTCTAGGTCGCAGTTTTAAAATGCGTTATTACCAAATCCTGCCAGAAGTGTTAACCGAAGAAGAAGAAAAACGAGCTAGACCTGATAGAAAAGAAATTACATTTGTTTATAACTGGTTAAATTACGATTCTCTTCAAGGAAAATTAGATAAAAACATTTCGAGAAGATGAATTTGTTGAAGCAAAAGAGATCCCAATAGATCCGAACTTACAAAAACCTCGTGAATATGTACCATATTCTACTCTAGAACATCAGGCTTCTGATCTAAAATAAAAATTGGAAAATACAACACGAGATTTTGAGCAAGAACGGATAGATTTTAGAAATAAAATACCAGGATCTAGAAGCCGAAATTGCTCGACTTAATTCTTCTCTGTCTGACACTTCACTGGAGGTTAGTAAATTCCATGACCTTGAGTTAACGTTAAAAGAAACCAAAGAGTTGTTTGATTCAGACAGAAACAATTTTTTAAGAAAAGAAAATGAATTTAATGAGGCAAGACGACAGTTTTCAGTTCGAGAACAGAATTTCAAAATCGATGCAAACTCATTTGACAAGGAATGAGATCAGCTTCTAGCCACCATTAAGGGGTTAGAATCTCAACTCGTTTCTAATCAACATCGTTTAGAAAAACAAGTTTCTGTCACTAACAACTCTAAGGCTTTAATTTCAACTCCAGCCAGCGACACAAACTCAAATCTAAGAAAACAACATCTCTTAGACATCAAGAAAGGCAAAGAAAAGTCGGAAGTTTCGATCAAGATTTACACCGGTGAATCTTCTAAATCCTCTTTCAGAAGAGCGGTAAGGAATTCAATATACTCTTACTTTAAGAGTACAGAGAATTCCCGAAAGCCATAAAAGATCGGATGTAATATCCTAAGAAATTATAATGATGTAATTGAGGTTAATTACTTTGAATTTTTTAGTTTACTATAATTATGTTGGATTATGAATTTGGATTAATTATAAAAGTTGGTTGCTTTATTCAAAATTTGAGAAATTTCAATTTATTTAAGTAAAAATAATTATTAGTAAATGTTGGTGGTGAAATTTTAAGGTATAAATCTGAATTTAAAGGAAATCAGATAAATGAGGGACTGAATGTGTCATGAACCGAAAGTATGGAATAAAAAGATGGAAATACTTTATTTTGGTCATTTCTCATTCAAGCTCTCTCTCTCTCGGCTCTCTCTCTTCTTCAATCCAAGATCATCAAATTGTGGTATTTGAAGCTGAAAATTTGGATTCAAGTGGTCAAGAAGGAACTACAAACATTGCAACAAAAGATTTAAGGTAAATATCTCTAAAAATTTCGATTTTTGAAGGTTTATGGTTCGGTTTTGATGAACACCGAATCAATGATTTTGGTTGTAGATGTTAATGCATGTTAGATGTTGTTGTAGCTAGATTCGTTCAAATCGAGTGTTAAGGAACCTGTGTACCGAATTTTAGCATTAGATTCAAACTCTAAGTATGATTTTCGAATTTGCTTTGTGTTAGTGTGTGTGAGTGTTCGACGAATGGAACAAAAATGGTCAAAAAGGGGTTTGATTTGTGACTAAAAGTGTTAATACTAGTGTTAAAAGTGTTGGAATAAGGGTATTTAAGTTGGCAATAGTTGTTTCATGCATTGAACTAGTACAAAAATGATTGATTTAAATCTGAAAAAATGACAAAACTGCACAAGTATGAATTTCGGATGATCCGAATTCGGATCTTATATGAACTTGGATCTGGTCCGAACTTGTATGTGGACCGAACTTGTATGTGGATCCGAACTAGGATGTAGTCCGAACTTGGAGGTAATCTGAATTCGGAATAGGGTCTGAATTCGGGCATGGGATCCGAATTTCGGGTCAAAAGTTACAAAACTTATAAAATTAAGTTTTATGAAATGAAGCAGTTATTGACGCAATGTTTTGTTACAACTGACTTAACAGGTCCCTTGTGGTGTTGTTTAACCCACAGTGGGGTACTTTGTGGATCCGGTTAAAAGCCCGAGGATAAATAAAATTTACTGTTATTAATTAACGCACCCACTGTGAGTACATATGATTTCGCATGTCTATATCTGTTTTTATGTTAGCTATTGTCTGCTGAGACATGTTGTTTCACCTTCATTTGAAATTCTACAAACTTGCGTAGACTTAGATGTACATTGTTGCTTGTTGCATGTCCGTTTCTTTATTGTGCATCTTTCGATGGACCGGCGGGTTGCATCTGTATTCTGATGTTACTGCGCTATATGACCTGGAGCTGATCCCTCCGAGGTTCTGGTAGGCAGTAAGTCATCCCCGATGTTATATTTGTCTCATATTGTTGGTTTTCCCATGCCAAGCGTTGTCTCGAAGGAGCTGCGGCTCTTGTTCTGTACTTGGTGTACGAAGAGAGTATACAGCGTGTGTCGTCGGTGTTACTCTTGGGAGGCTTCATAAAGATTTATAGAATGCATAAATCTTTGTATTCACTAAGCTTTGCTTACCACTCAGTTGTTGACATTTTTACAGCAAAAGGTAAATCCGCTGCAGGTCCTTCTAGTTGGGTCATTAATTGAAGACTTGAAGAGATCTACTACTCATCTTGGTAACTGAATCGTGGAATTATTATTGTAATACATTTGGGATGATGTAATAAATTTTGAGTATGTAGACTTAGACTTGAAACCTTGTAGCACCGTAGGATGTTTAACACAGTTGTATTATTTTTATTATATCCTTTAATACTTCCGCAATTATATTAAGCTTTCATATCGTTATGTGATCATGTGTTTGGTGATTAATCCTAGGTTTATTGTAATGGTGTTTATTGTGGCAAGGGTGTCACAACGTATGGTATTAGAGCAGTAGTTTGAGATTCAAGTGTTCGTGAGGTCTTGGTGTCAAACATTAAGTGATGATATGTAGTGATTTTAAGTAATGATCTGAACTAAGATAGGTTACGATCTTGTAATCATTGGAGATTGACTTTCATACGGGATAATGGGTATTGTCTTTAAATAAATGACATGTTACTAAACAAGTTATATGTTTTATATTTCAGAACATGTCTGGAGGACGAATGACACCCGAAGAAACCAGAGAAATGATGCTAGCCATGATGGCTGAGCAAAATAAGATGATTCAAGACCAGTTTCGGGCTCGAGATGAGGCCGAAGTTAAGAGAAGGGAAGACAAGTGGAATTTCGTATTGATCTGATCCCTAGAGCTGCACCGATAGCTCGTTCTCCGTATCGCCTTTCTCCTACCGAGATGCAAGAAATGATGAAACAACTCCAGGAGTTGTTGGATAAGGGCTTCATTCGACCGAATTCATCTCCGTGGAGAGCTCCAGTACTGTTTGTTAAGAAGAAAGATGGCACAATGAGGATCTGCATTGATTATTGGGAGCTGAATAAGCTGACTATTAAGAACAAGTATCCGCTGTGAGAATAGATGATTTTTTTGATCAACTACATGGGGCTAGTGTGTTTTCTAAAATCGACTAACGATCAGGGTACCATCAGTTGAAGGTACGAGAAGATGATGTGCCTAAAACAGCATTCAGAACTCGGTATGGGCATTACGAGTTTCTGGTTATGCCTTTTGGGTTAACCAACGCCGCGACTGTCTTTATGATTGATGAATAGAGTTTGCATACCGATGTTAGATAAATCGGTAATAGTGTTTATTGATGATATCTTGGTGTATTCCAAGTCTGAGGCCGAGCATGTTGTTCATCTAAAGGAGTTATTGGAACTGTTGAGAAAAGAGAAATTGTATGCCAAATTCTCAAAGTGTGAGTTCTGGCTGCAACAAATTCAATTTTTGGGACATGTAATATCTGGAGCTGGAATTTCTGTAGATCCAGCTAAAGTTGAAGCCATAAGAAACTGGGAACCATCTCATTCAGCTACATAAGTCAGAAGTTTTCTTGGATTGGCAGGCTACTATAGGAGGTTTATTAAGGACTTCTCGAAGATTGCAGTTCCTTTGACTGCATTAACGAAAAAGAATGCACCGTTTGTTTGGGAAACTGTGCAGCGAGAGGCTTTCGAAATTTTGAAGAAGACGTTAAGTGAGGCACCGATACTTGCTCTACCGGAGGGCAATGAGGATTTTGTGATATACACGGATGCTTCGAGGTTGGGATTAGGTGTTGTGTTGATGCAGCGTGGAAAGGTTATTGCTTATGCCTCTAGACAACTTAAGCAGCACGAAAAAGACTACTACACTCACGATTTGGATTTAACCGCTGTTACATTTGCATTAAAGTTGTGGAGACACTATCTGTATGGAACTAAGTGTCAACTCTATACAAATCATAAGAATCTGAAGTACATTTTCAGTCAGAAAGAGCTTAACATGAGGCAAAGACGTTCGATGTAACTTATAAAGGATTATGATTGTGAAATCCTTTATCACCCCGGAAAGGCTAATGTAGTAGCTGATGCTTTGAGTCGCAAAGCCTATGCCAAGGATTGTTGTTATATGATGAAGTCCACGATGTTAACTTCCACGATTATTGATGATGTTAAAGCCGCTCAAATGGAAGCTTTAAAGGAAAAAACCATTGATGCTGAGGATATAAGGGTACAGAAGAAGATCATGGAAACAAGTGAGTCGGGATTGAAAGGTATATATGGGAGAATCTGGGTGCCAAAGTTTGGTGGTATGAGAAAGGTGATCATTGAAGAAGCACATCAGTCAAAGTTTTCTGTACATCCCGGGAGCACAAAGACGTACAATGAACTTAAAGCGGACTTTTGGTGGCCCGGATTAAAGAAAGATATTGGTCAGTACGTGGAGAGATGCAGGACTTGCCAGCTTGTGAAAGTCGAACATCAGCAACCTTATGGTAGTCTGCAACCGCTTCCCATTCCGGAATGGAAGTGGGAACACATAACTATGGACTTCGTCACCAAATTGACAAAGACTAGGCGTCAACACGATGCAGTATGGGTAATTGTTGATAGATTGACTAAGTCTTCACACTTCATTCCAATCAGGGAAAGTTACTCGTTAGAAAAGTTGGCTCAGATTTACATGGGCGAGATTATTGCTAGACATGGAGTGCCTAAGTCCATTGTATCGGATCGGGATAGTCGATTTACTTCAAATTTCTGGTCAGCATTGCAAGAAGGATTGGGAACTAGAATCGCGATGAATACAGCTTACCGTCCGCAAATTGATGGCCAAAGTGAAAGGACCATCCTGACACTTGAAGACATGATGCGGTCGTGTATATTGAATCTCGGTGGTAATTGGGACGATCATTTGCTACTGATAGAGTTCTCATACAACAACAGTTATCACCCGACAATAAAGAAAGCGTCGTTTGAGGCCTTATATGGGAGAAGATGGGTCGGCATTGCTTCAGGAAACGAATGAGAAGATACAGTTGGTAATACAGATGATGAAGGCGACCCAGGATCGACAAAAAAGCTATCATGATAGGAGGCATAAACCAATCAATTTTGATGTGAATGACTGGGTTTATTTAAAAGTATCACCTATGAGAGGTGTTACTCGTTTCGTGAAAAGAGGAAAGTTAGCTCCGAGATTCGTTGGACCATTCAGAATAATAGAAAAAGTGGGTAATCAGTCTTACCGTTTGGAGTTTCCTGAAGAGATGTCGGGCATACATCCGGTGTTCCATGTGGGGAACCTTAGAAAGTCTTTCACTACTAACAACGAGGATTGGGCTGATCACACAGAGTTGCAAATTGACGAAAGGATTCGATACGTGGAGGAGCCGGAGTGTGTCTTAGATACTAAAGTAAAGAAGTTAAGAAGCAAAGAGATAGAAATGGTGCTTGTGCGTTGGAAGCATCACAAAGGAGCCAATCATACGTGGGAAACAAAGGCAGAGATGTTGAAGAAGTATCCACAATTGTTTGGATCCAAGTAACTTCGAGGACGAAGTTTGAGCGTGGTGGAGCCCATGCTGTAAAATCCTAAATATTTAAAATGATGTAATTAAGGTTAATTAGTTTGAATTTTTGAGTTTAATATAATCGTGTTGGATTATGAATTCAGATTAATTATAAAATTTGGTTGCTTTATTCAGAAATTGAGAAATTTCAATTTATATAAGTGAAAATAATTATTAATAAATGTTGGTGGTGAAATTTTAAGGTAAAAATCTGAATTTAAAGGAAATCAGATAAATGAGGGACTGAATGTGTCATGAACCGAAAGTATGGAATAAAAAGATGGAAATACTTTATTTTGGTCATTTCTCATTCAAGCTCTCTCTCTCTCTCTCGGCTCTCTCTCTCTCTCTCTTCTTCAATCCAAGATCATCAAATTGTGGTATTTGAAGCTGAAAATCTGGATTCAAGTGGTCAAGAAGGAACTACAAACATTGAAACAAAAGATTTAAGGTAGATATCTCTCTAAATTTCGATTTTTGAAGGTTTATGGTTCGGTTTTGATGAACACCGAATCAATGATTTTGGTTGTAGATGTTAATGCATGTTAGATGTTGTTGTAGCTAGATTCGTTCAAATCGAGTGTTAAGGAACCTGTGTACCAAATTTTAGCATCAGATTCAAATTCTAAGTATGATTTTCGAATTTGCTATGTGTTAGTGTGTGTGAGTGTTCGACGGATGGAAAAAAATGGTCAAAAAGGGGTTTGATTTGGGACTAAAAGTATTAATATTAGTGTTAAAAGTGTTGGAAATAAGGGTATTTAAGTTGGCATTAGTTGTTTCATGCATTGAACTAGTACAAAAATGATTGATTTAAATCTAGAAAAATGACAAAACTGCACAAGTATGAATTCGAATTATCCGAATTCGGATCTGATATGAACTCGGATCTAGTCCGAACTCGGATGAGATCCGGACTTCAGATATACAAACATAAAAATATTTCCAAGTGTTGAATTTCGGTTGGGGTCTGAACTTGTATGTGGTCCGAACTTGTATGTGGTCCGAACTTCTATGTGGATCCGAACTAGGATGTAGTCTGAACTTGGAGGTAATCCGAATTCGGGATAGGGTCCGAATTAGGGTGGGGTCCGAATTCGGGCACGGGATCCGAATTTCGGGTCAAATGTTACAAAACTTATAAAATTAAGTTTTATGAAATTATGCAGTTATTGACGCAATGTTTTGTTACAACTGACTTAACAGGTCCCTTGTGGTGTTGTTTAACCCACAGTGGGGTACTTTGTGGATCCAGTTGAAAGCCCGAGGAGAAATAAAATTTACTTCTATTAATTAACGCACCCACTGTGAGTACATATGATTTCGCATGTCTATCTCTGTTTTATGTTAGCTATTGCCTGCTGAGACATGTTGTTTCACCTTCATTTGAAATTCTACTAACTTGCGTAGACTTAGATGTACATTGTTGCTTGTTGCATGTTCGTTTCTTTGTTGTGCATCTTTCGATGGACCGGCGGGTTGCATCTGTATTCCGATGTTACTGCGCTATATGACCTGGAGCTGATCCCTCTGAGGTTCTGGTAGGCAGTAAGTCATCCTCAATGTTATGTTTGTCTCAGATGGTTGGTTTTCCTATGCCGAGCGTTGTCTCGAAGGAGCTGCGGCTCTTGTTCCCTACTTAGTGTACGAAGAGAGTATACGGCATGTGTCGTCGGTGTTACTCTTAGGAGGCTTCATAAAGATTTATAGAATGCTTAAATATGTGTATTCACTAGGCTTTGCTTACCCCTCAGTTGTTGACAATTTTACAAGAAAAGGTAAATCCGCTGTGGGACCTTCTAGCTAGGTCATTAATTGAAGACTTGAAAAGATCTACAACTCATCTTGGACTGAATCGTGGGATTATTATTGTAATACATTTGGGATGATGTAATAAATTTTGAGTATGTAGACTTAGACTTGAAACCTTGTAGTACCGTTGGGTGTTTAAAACAGTTGTATTATTTTTATTATGTACTTTAATGCTTCCGCAATTATATTAGGCTTTCAGATCATTATGTGATCATGTGTTTGGTGATTAATCCTGGGTTTATTGTAATGATGTTTATTGTGGCAAGGGTGTCACATCGGAAAATCCAACAACAGGCATATCTGGTTCTCTACTCTTCTACTCAAGTGAAAAATCATTTCGAGAATCCTAAGGACTCACAACCATTCATATCTGATTCTCATGTTATCAAGAATAACAAAGTTCGGTTTGTCGTCAATCAAAAGACTGCTGTGTGTGATGATTCTGGATCACATAAACCTTGTTTGAAATTTTCTTTTAAGTAGTTACTTGATTTACGTCCTGCCCAACTTAGTAATTCAGCTCCTGTTATGAATGGTCGTGTATCCCAAGTTAGGCATAAATCTGTCAACCATCACGTAAATAAACCCAAAGGGCCCACATTCACTCTCTGCTGGGTACCTAAGACTACCATGAAGGAACCTAATTGGAAATGGTTACCTAAGAAGGTCATTACTCAGAGATGGGTATCCAAAGCTAACTTGACTGGACCCAAATTTCAATGGGTACCAAAAGTTACGTGAGTATTTTGCAGATAGATGGCTCCTTCACATTTCAGTTCAGGACCCGCGCCTAAATAAGATGGCTCCTGCTCATTTCAAATTAGGACCCAAGCCTAAATGAAATGGCCTCTGTGCATACTTGTACTGAACCCGGACCTCAAAGAGATGGCTTCTAAACACCTCTGTTTAAAACTCAAGCTAAAGTGTTTCCGAAACTTCCACCCTGGCGTGCTCATCTGAGTGACAGTTCAACATCAACGATGAAATGACAACAAGGAGTATGAATTTATTTCATATATTATGCTTCCAAACTCTGTTGACTGGTATTTATTCTTCTTTGCAGGGGGAGTTTTCAACTACGCGTTAACGAGGACGTGTTTTCACTCTTCTAGTATGCAGAACTTTTTAAAAGAAATATTTTTAGTGCATATTTGTAGGGGGAGTGGTTTTATTTATTTATTTATTTTAAAGTTTTTCTTCTGTGGTTAAAGTTTTTTTAAGAATTTTAGTTAACCCTTAATGATGCAAAACTGTTTTGGATTTTATCCGATCATCATTTAAAGGGAAGAAAATTTTCTTTGTTTCATCTGAGAAGATCAGTCCAATTTTCATGCCAATTAGGATACATTCATTCATTCTGATTCTCTTATTCTGATTCTATCTGACTGATCAGATCTCATGATCGTAATTCTCTAAGAATCTATCCACACCCTATGAATTCGTTCACCGCTGAATTCATTCAAATCTGAATTGTGTTTCATTCTTTTTCATTCATTCAGATAATTCTCTCCATATCCCGATAACTCATCTCTACATGAATCTCGAATCTCATTCAAATCAGAATCATTCATTCATTCTAAATTATCTCATTCTGATTCTGTGAGACCCTCTGATTTCTCAAAGGTCTCAAGTCAAGGCCCAGTAGCAATGCAATATCAATCAGGAAACTAAGATAAAATTAACAGTTGCGGAATAAAAGTTAATTACAATCAGAGATAATTTTTCAGTAGCAAGGTACAAACATCTAGACTATTACATCAAATCACATAATATAAACTAGACCCGAACCCCAAAGCTCTATCATCCGACAATACCAAGGTGTTGAAACGGGTTCTAATGCACTTCAAGCTCTTTCAGAGTCCTGACCTATGAACTAGGTCCAGCCAATCCTTTGCCTTTACCTGAAAAATAATGCAACAACGGGGTAAGCTTATTTGCTTAGTGAGAATGTAGAATTTCACATTTTAACATGCAATTATGAACGCGGAAGCACATGCACTGCACTCGGCTCATGCACGGCTCAGCTTTATATGCACTGCACTAGGCTCATGCACAGCTCAATCTCAAAGGGTCATTGGCCAATTAATGCTCTTTTGATGCGCGGCTTTGCTCAGCTCCCAGTTATAAAACTGTTGTTGCTCTTTAGACTTTTAGACAAATTCATAAGGAATGCTCGGATGATGATAATCCATACACACGCATCATTAGTGGGGATCAGCCACATACTGGGCTAGCTACCAGTAAAAGCTCTATATGGATATCATCGGAATGCTCAGCTCTAGCTACCCTCTGTGCTTTCATCACGTAAATCAGCACATCATAAGCCTAACATTAACCCAACACTGAGCAATAGTGATGGTGTTAAGCTTAACAATCAAATGACTCGTCAAAGAATCGAATCTAGATGAAGAAATACTCAGCTCAACAAATCATAGTAAATATACTATGACAATATATCAATAAGCTCAAGATCAGGATATCAAATAAATCAGAATAAAGCAACAAAAGTCTCAATTCACATAATATGCAGTTAAAGTGAAATCTACAACTCACAGTTACTGGTTATTTGCACTTTCTGGCTCTGGCTCTGTTGCTCACAATCTGACTTATGTCAGACTTTCAGATGCTCGTCATTTTGCTTGTTGCTCAATCTGTTATTGATATCATTTTTGATATATATTAGCCTTTGAATCGTTTGAATAATAAATTTAATGTTTATTCGATGGTTTTTAAATTCAAAGTCAAATTTTCTATTATATTGGGATGTATATGATCATAACATTTCATTAGAATATTTCATTCAAGGTTCAATGATTATAATTGTCATATATATGAAATACGAACATGATTTAAATGACTTATAAGTATTTATGTATGATCATGGTACTATTTGTTAGGCAATATAAACGATCATCAAGCTTTCGTATGTATTTTCGTCATCCAATTATATATGATCACACCTAAGTATACTTTATACTTTGTTTTGACTAGTTCAGATTAAATCACACATAATACAAAGTACCTACACATACGTTAATATATGTATGCATCTATATAATACACTTCTTAATATTATTAATACATATATAAACATAATACATACATATATATATATATATATATATATATATATATATATATATATATATATATATATATATATATATATGTTAGAAATGGAAAGAAAGAAACTTGCTTTCTATATCTGTATTCTGTTTACACAAAGGCTGCACACACACTCAAGACAATACTAATATACATGTTGGATGTTTTCAGTATATCTCAGCATACCAAGTGGGTCTCGGTAATTCTTATGGGGTTTCGGTAATGGGTATACCGAAACCATGAGGTTTCGGTACCCCTTTGTGGGTTTCGGTATATGCATAAAAGGTTTCAGAATTTAAAGAGGTCTCGGTAGTTTTCTGTTTCTTTCACGTGGGTCTCGGTTCTGAGAGTGTTTCAGTCTTCTCTCTGGTTTCAGTATTGGTCTATGGTTTCGGTTGGTTTGGAATTACCGAAACCTTTCAAGGTTTCGGTATTGCATGGTTTCGATATTATGGATGGTCTCGGTATTTTAATGCAAACACACGCACACACTTTGCACATTTTTGTTTCTGTTTTTCAGCAGCAAAAACTAAGTAATTAAATGGGTTTTTGATGCTTTAAATCATTAACTAGTACATACGAATGCATCAAATCCATGGCCGAAGGCCAAATGGCCTTCTTCCTTTCGGTTGTAAACAGAAAATAGACGGCAATGTTTTCTTCATTTTAAGTTTCAGAACTTTAATTTCAAACTTGGAATTGATGCTTCAAATTGCTAAGAAATTCAATTAAACACATATATAGAACATGCATGTGATTATTTCTGATTTTAACACTAAATTTTGCCTAATTTTTGATATTTTTGAAGTATCAAATGAGTTCTTTCACTGCACAGAAGCCGTAGGCTTCATAATGAATCCAAAAATGGCAATTTAAGAGATGAATCTTACCTTGAATCTTATATATTATTGTTGCTTGATGTCTTGCTTTGATGATTTCCAGCTTTGATCTTTTAATTTGATTGTAAAACTCTAAAGAAGATGAAGGCGTGGCTTGAGAAATTGAGCAGAGAAATTGATGTCTCAATTTGGTGATAAAATACTTAAATGAAAGAATTGAGTTATTTATATTTTTGAGTTTGACAAATACTTAATTTAACCCTCAAACTTAAATTTTTCCCACTTTAACACATAAATTAGTTTTCTTTTATTTCTTTTAAATCAATCAAACACACTTGACTTTTATTAACTAAATAACAATTTATTACTTGTTTTACAAATTTCATCTTAACGTCCAAATTAACGTTAAGCTTTGTTAATTGTCATGGATTAAAGTTTAGGTCGTTACAGATTCTTTCGGATTCATTCACTCATCTCCATACTCATCTGATTAATTTCATCAAGTTTACTCTCAAATGGCTAAAGCAGTTCTTCTTAGCATACTATGTTATCTATTATAATTGCTAGTTCACAGCTCAAAGTTCATCACGTTTGATGATATCTTCTTACTCTAATGCACCACATGAGCGAAATAGGCATACATATCACTCCTATGGTCCACCCAAAACCGGATGACCTACCCACGGAGTAATCCTTCCAATAGATGAGAGGTAAGGGTCTTTAGATCTAGTTGAGGAGGATCAAACACAATGGGGGTGTTTATCAGGTCGAGCAGAGATAAAATGAAAATGAGAGGGATACAAACGAAAGGAGATGGGGCTGCATCAAATCTTTCTTTGCTGATATAAGAGAGTCGGTGGGAGCTTTAGTTGAAAAATGCTAATTGAGAGCTTGAGGGGAGAGAAAGAATTAAAAGAAAAGAAAATCCTATCCAAACCTACAAATAGCTAGGTTTCCTACAGATGCTATCGAATCTTATTCATTGAGGTTTGGTATTGAAAAAGACGCCATGGACTTAGTGACGCAAGCACAGACCCTCTCTAGCTACTCAGTTGCTTCTTAAAAAGCTAATGTTTCATTTTTCACGGAGATATACCACATAATCTATCGATTTCTCATTTGGAGTTAATTGATATTGAAACAGGAAGACATCTGCTCCGGTCTCCAAACTTCATTTGATTGCACATTGTGTCTAGAGCTTATTGATTATACACTACTTAGGACACTTATTGAGCCATGTCTTTGTGACAATTAATGCTTGTCTAGTGTGACAAAGTCGGAACAACTATAGTGGTGCTTAATGTAAGTATTTCACGATGATTAATTGGAAATCCTACCAGTGTTAACATCAAAGCCAGTGTTGAACGTAGGTCACACAGTTCATAACTATCGTGTTAGCTAAAAACCTCAGTGGTCCTGGTTGTTATTTTTCCCTATATATCTTATTTCAATGTCACAGGTTGCAAAGCCTAATGGTAATATAGAGAAAGGTCAACATAGGAGATAAAGTCTTGAAAAATATTCTTTCCGGACGTGAGCCTCAACTTGGCTTCTCTAATCCAAATCCCATTCGGGGTCTTAAGTGCAAGCAGGCCAGGAGGGACAAGAATGATGGAGAGCGGGTATTCATATTTCGATGGGGAGTAAGCATCTTGCCAAGGATATCTGAGAAGTTTACATGATAATCAAGATTCTCTTAATCATCATGAGGGGGAGAATAAGTCTATGTTTAAAGGGGGAGAATACCAAAGGATAGAGATAACAAAAGAATTCAAGATGAGAAAGATAGTTTCAACCACAAAGAAAGCTAGTCTGAAGACAAATCTTTGTTCGGTTGAATTATCAAGGGGGAGAGAACAGAGTTAAAGTGCCAAAGATCAGAGAAAGCCAATGTTTAAAAGTTCAAAAGTTTCAAGTGAAGATATCTTCTGATTCTCAAAGTGACAAAGTTCATTGCCAAGTTCGACTGAACATTCTTATCAAAGCTGAAGATGAGTTCCACATCAGTTGAAGGTTTTCGCTATTGAGAAATCTCCAAAAGCTATTATTGAAAGAGAAGATCATTCAAAAGAGAGATTATTCATCAGAAGATCAAGCTTATTTTGAAGAAACCAGACTTGATCACAAAGGGGGAGATTGTTAGACCTTATTTAGTGTAATCAAGTCTAGGGGTTTATTTATACTTATTTAATAGTCCATAGGTTATTTATGTACGAGCTTAAATAGTTTAACCCACGGGCTTAGGACTATTTAGGTTTATTATTTAAAGAGTTACTTAGGGTTTTATAGCACAGATTGAAAAAAGCACAAGCATAGAATTGAAGGTGTTTGTGCGTGTAGCCGTTTTCATTGAGAGAGATAAACCTTCGTTCTTCGTGTTCTTTGTTCAAGGTTTAATATTAGACAATTGGTATTATTCTTGTTCGTGATCTTTATAATATATTGTTTATCGCATGTTTGCTTGATTGATTTGGGACCTACAGGAAGTTACAAAGCATCGGTGCTTAAAAAGAGCCTAAAACGATGCCGAAAACACATAAATTATAGTCCTATCATAGAACCCTTATGATATCGCCACTTTACTATCAGTAATGGGATCTCCTTCTTTCGTATTCTTTACCTTGCGATCTATGATGGCCTAGGGGTGCTCTACATATCTCAACTGCTCGTCCACCTGAATATCTGACATGGGAATAGTCTCCTCGAGCGGGGCTAAACATCGGGGGAGATAGCTAACAAGAAACGTGTAATGTACTCTGCGCAACTCTGGAGGTAAATCTAATATGTAGGCTTGAGTGCCAACACACTCTACTATACGAAACGGCCCAATGAATCTCGGATTAAGCTTGCCTCGACGGCGAAACCGAATCACCCCCTTCCATGTGGATACTTTCAATAGTACCTAATCACCCTCTTCGAATTCCAACTCTTTGGTCCTTTTGTCACCATAGCACTTCTGCCGACTCTAGGCTACTTTTAGTCTTTCCCTAACTACTGCTATCTTTTCACTGGCCTGCTGGATAATATCGAGACTTGTTATCTTTCTTTCCCCCACATCGGTCCAACATACTAGAGTATGACTGTTAGGCACAAAAAGGCCTCAGTCAAACCTGTTCTACATCTGAGGGGGAGATTACTAATCAAACCTGCTGATGCATTTGATGGTTGAATTTAAGGCCTGTTATATGCCTTATTGAAACCTGAAAATGATTTGCAATATCAGTCCAAGGCTGTTCTATGTGTTGCATGTGTTGCAACTAAGACAGTTTGTCCAAGCTGCTCTGTCTGCTGAACAGGCTGGACATAAACTGTCTACGCTGCTCTATACTAGTGAGCAGCTTGGGCATTTTTCAAGAGTTCTGTTCTTTGTGAACAGAACCTGTTCTTTGTGAACAGGCTAAAACACTTTATGGAATATGTTTCCAAGTCCTCATGTATTGTCTTAGGCTGCAAGATCAGTTTACAAAGTCGAAGACAAAGTGGAAAACAGAACTGCTCAGTCTGCCCAAGCTGTTCTGTTACATGAAGACAAAAGGTTATTTGAAAAAGGGTGACAGACCTTTTTCTTATATCAAATAGGACTTTACAAGGAAGAAAGACGCAAAGTTGACATTCCTTATTTAGTTAAAGGCAATGCAACAGTAGACAAAGTGAAAAGACAAAAGTTCTGCACACAAGAAGACAAGTCTGCTTTTCAGAAAGTGCAGAAAATGTTATGTTGTCTTTTCATACAAGACTTCTCCTTTTTCATTCCGTCCAATGAAGAAGTTTCTCTTAGATCCTCTGAGTGAGTATAAAAGGAAGCTTCTAAGGTCAGAAAAGATAAGCAAAACAGCTAAGTGCTGAAGCCAAGAGTGAACGTGCAAGTATATTCTTCATGCATGCAAGCCTGCTTGTGTAATACAGTTTCTTTGTGTCTAAGCTGTTCTACTTAAGTTGTTCCTCTAAGTCTTGTAAACACAGTGAGTGCTTATTAGTGAGTGTATTCATTGTAATCTAGTTTGAGTCTGTCTTAAACTAGTAAACATATTGTTGTATCTGTCATCTCAGCTTGAACCTTTCCGAATTCAAGCTTGTTTGTAATTAACAAATTGTTGATAATACATACAAACATTGAGAAAATAGTGTGTAGTTTTTAAATAGTTGTATTCACCCCCCCCCCCTCTACAGCTTAAAGCTATATACTTTGGGAACCTCTCGGGACCTACAACTGGTATCAGAGCAGTTTAGAGTGTGTGTCATTCTAGATCTCTCATTCTCCTAAGTTTCCATGGACAACAGTGCTGCAAATTCCTCATACTATGACAATGGCTCAATGGGCAAACCTCCAAAGTTCAATTATCAGAACTTTTCTGGTTGGAAGTGCAGAATGATGCTCTACCTAGAGAATCTGGATGTACAACTACCAGAAATTGTAATGGAGGGTCCTTATGTGCCAACTTCTGTTACAACAATAACTCCTGCTGTTGAAGGAGCAGCTCCTGAGATCAGAACATTTGAGAAAGCAAAAGCTCAATGGTCTGATGAAGACAAAAGATTGGTGGCTCTTGATGCAAAGGCCAGAAACAATCTAGTCATCTCCTTGCCTGATGATGTGTTCAAACAAGTTGAGAAGATGAAGACTGCTAAGGAGATGTGGGATACTTTGTGTACCGTCTATGATGGACCCACAATCACACTGGATAACAAGATTAACAATCTTGTTAGAGAGTATGAACTCTTCTTTGCAAAACCAAAGGAGACTCTCACAGAAACCTACACTAGGTTTACTGCTCTTTTGAATGATCTCAAAGCTGTTGGGATCACTAAGGACAGTCTTACTCTGGTGAACAAGTTTTTGGACATCCTCCCTGAAGAATGGAATTACTCTTCAACAATTTTAAGAAATTCAGGAACAATCAGAAGTATGGATCTTGTCAACTTGTATGGATCTTTACTAAATGATGAACAGTCAAGGCAACAGAAGAGAAATGCCTTGGAGATGTCTAAAAGAGGTGCAGCCTTTGTGGCTAATGTGAGATAGTCTGTGAGTCAGGTGAGTGATGTGTTCACTCAACCTGATCAACAGGATGATGACAAGGAGGAGGTGTCAGATAAGGAAGATAATGCAGATCATGCTGAACAGGATGATGAGCAAATGATAGCTATGCTTGTCAAAAGGTTCAACAAGAAAAGGTTTGGAAGAAACATGCTGCAAGGAAGTTCAGGTGCTGGCGAAAAGAAGGCATTTGATAAATCCAAGGCTGAGTGCTTCAAATGCGGCAAAACTGGCCATATAGCTGCTGACTGTGTGTCAAAAGTTGTTGGTCAGTCATCCAAACCATACAAGACAAACAAGGATGATGGGTATAGGGTTAAGTACCTTATGGCCATGGCTAAGCTGAGGAAGTTGGAAAACTCAGTGGGTTCCAACCGCCAAAAGGGACTCATGGCAGAGACTTGTGATTGGGAGGAATCTGATTCATCATCTGATGAAGAAGACAATCAATGTCTGATGGCCAACACTGATGTCACATCAACAAGCAGTTTCAAATAGGATATGGCTGAAGCTGAAGCTTTCAGCAGCTTAGAGAACTGGAATCCTACAATGATGTATAAGGTACAAAATTTTATGGCTTACAGTTCTGAAGAAAAGATTAAGATGTTTGAATATATGTTAGTTTATCTGAAAGCTGCTGTTGAGAAGCATGATGCTTTATCATCTGAAATCTCCAAGCTTAAAACAGATCTTAAAACAAAATCCAGTAAACTGGACAGTTTCCATAAGTTGGAAATTGAGCTTGATGAATTAAAACACATCAACTCCATTTTACTGAAAGAAAAGAGAGAAACAGATATAAAGCATGCTAAGCTTCAAAAGATAGTTGACTCTTGGTGCCAATCTGCACAAAAAGTCAGCCATTGTATAAGTCAACAGATCCCTGCACAAATTCAAGCCTATCTTGGAGGGGATCTTGATACAGCAGCTTCCATTGTTGAGATTAATAATCTGAAAGAAGATTTATCTACTCTTGGTGAGCTTCCAAACACTTTTGTTCAAAAAGTTAATGGTAAACTAATTTCAACAAATAGGTTTGTCAGGCCTCAAAATACTGACAGCTCGTGTGAACCTAGCTCTAAAGCTGGTGTTGGAATATGTTCTCCATCAATCCAGCCTGCTAAGTGCTCTGCTGATTCACACAAGCAAAAGAAAGGAAAACATGTCCAAACTACAGCTGTGGATACTAAATCTGTTGACAAAACAGGCTCTGTGTCCAAAGCTGATGGCAAAAGACATAATAATCCTTTTGATGCTAAACATTTTGAAAACAAGTTTTCAAAAGTTAAGCAGTCTGTTTTCAACAAGGGCAAGTCTCATGTTGAAAATAAACCTGCTGTGATTTCTAGTAAGTTTACTAATCATAGTGGTAAACTGGTTTTACATGAAAATAAGTTTTTCAAAACCAGAAACAATGATTATGTTGATAGGCAGCATAAATCACATCTCAGTAGTGACAAAGGCAAAGCCATTGCTCAACCTGAGAAGCATGGGAATAAGTTTCCCAAATCTGTGGAAGTTCAAAAGCCAATTAAGCTTCCTGTCTTTGACATTTGTCCTCCTAAAAGAAGGAAAGAAGAGACAAACAAAGCTGTGACTTTTGAACCCTCCACACAAGTTGTTGACTCATCAAATAGAAATAAATTCGCTAAACCTGCTAAAAGAATCAACAAAAATAACTCAGAATGTGTTTCTGAAAGTTCTTCTTTCAAAAATCCTAAAAAGAGAAAATGTTATAAATGTGGGAAGAAGACACATCTGGCCAAAGACTGTCCTGAACCTGAGGACATGAGGCCTGTTGACTCTGATAGTTCTCTCACAGCTGTTACAAGCAGCGTTGGAAACATCTCAGTAAATAAAAATGGTATCCAAGCTGACACCATTCAAATTGGGAATATTAGTGTGGATATTATGAGTCCATCAACAAATGTTGATGAAGTAGGAGAACTCATCTCTGTGATGAGTTCCCCTAAAAATCACTAATATCTCTCTTATCACTCTACAGGAAAAACAACCTTCCCAGGTTTGGTACTTGGACAGTGGCTGCTCAGGGCACATGACAGGTTGTAAAGAATTGCTGAGTGATCTCAGGTCTGAAAAAGGGCCAAAAGTCACATTTGGTGATGATGTACAGGGATCCACTGAGGGATATGGAACTCTTAGAGCTGGTGCTGCAGTATTCAAAAGAGTTGCCTATGTGGTTGGGCTAAAACATAACCTTGTTAGCATAAGCCAACTGTGTGATGCTGGCTACAAGGTTAACTTTGATGAGCACCTGGGTTACATATTGGATCCCCAAGGCAAAGTTGTGCTATGTGCTCAACGAAAGAAAGGTGTATATGTTGTGGACATGCAATCTGCTGATTCCACAACTGAAACCTGCTTTCTCACAAGAACAAATGCAGACTTAAACTGATTATGGCACAAAAGGCTGTCACATCTGAACTTCAAGAACATCAATAAACTCTGTAAGAAAGAGTTGGTGACAGGTTTGCCCTCTATAACCTTTGTTAAAGATAAACTCTGCACAGCTTGTGAAAAAGGCAAGTAGAGGAAAACTTCTTTTAAATCCAAACATAATTTCTCTATTGATACTCCACTCTTCTTAATCCACATGGACTTGTTTGGACCTGTAAATGTCCCAAGTCTAGGAGGAAGAAGGTACACTCTAGTAATGGTTGATGAGTTCTCCAGGTACACATGGGTGATCTTTCTGAAGAGCAAAGGAGAGGCTGCTAAAGAAATTATTGGATTTATGAAAAAGATGGAGATGCTGAACTCTGCTCAAGTGAAGCAGCTTAGAAGTGATCATGGTACTGAATTCAGAAACAGTACTCTTGAAGACTTCTGTGAAGAGAAAGGAATCACTCAAAACTTTTCAGCTGTAAGAACTCCACAACAAAATGGAGTTGCTGAAAGGAGAAATAGAACTCTTATTGAAGCTGCTAGAACCATGTTGTGTGCATCAGGTTTGCCTTCATCATTCTAGGCTAAAGCTGTCAACACTGCTTGCTTCACTCAAAACCGATCCTTAGTGGTAAAAAGGTTGAACAAGACTCCTTATGAGCTGCTCAAAGGAAGGAAACCAAATGTCAGTTACTTCCATGTGTTTGGGTGTCCCTGCTTCATTCTGAATCAGAGGGATCAACTGACAAAGTTTGAACCTAAAGCTGATGAAGGTGTGTTTGTTGGCTACTCTGCTATCTCTAAAGCCTACAGAGTATACAACAACAAAAGAAAGGTGATAGATGAATCTATCAATGTCACCTTTGAAGAGTCCAAGAATGCTTTCACTAAAGCTGTTCCTGAATCAGTTTCAGGAGAACTTAACTTTGATGATCTGATGCATTCAAACAATGAAGAGGACTCAAAAGCTTCCACTACACCCAGTGTGGAACCTGTTAATCATGATGGACATGATGATGATTATGTCAATACACCCTCTGTGAATAAGTGTACTGACTTAATTACAAATGCATGTCCTGAACCTATCAATGCTGATTTTCCTTGTTCTACTGCTGATATGTTCAACAGTGGTGAGACATGTTCAACAAGTGAACAGGCTCAAGACAACAGTGTGTCTGAAAATCTTGAGAGCTGTTCAACAGGACCTGCTGAAGATGTTAACAACTCAGGTGAATCATCATTGAAAAATGATCCTAAGTGGATCAGGTGTCATCCTAATAATCAAATAATTGGTGACATCAACAAAGGGGTACAAACACGGTGGGACAGCTTAGGGAATTTTTGTATGTTCTCTAGTTTTGTTTCACTGATGGAGCCAAAGAAGGTTGATGAAGCACTAAAAGATGCCAATTGGATCACTGCCATGCAAGAAGAGCTCAATCAGTTTGAGAGAAACAATGTATGGAAGCTGGTTCCTGCTCCTAAAGGTAAAACCATAATTGGCACTAAATGGGTTTTCAGGAATAAGATGGATGAGCAAGGTCATGTCATTAGAAATAAGGCAAGACTGGTTGCTCAGGGCTACAGACAGGAGGAAGGAATTGATTATGATGAAACATTTGCTCCTGTGGCCAGGCTAGAAGCAATTTGTTTGTATCTAGCCTACGCTGCTCATAAGAGCATTAAGGTATTTCAAATGGATGTGAAGAGTGCATTTTTAAATGGGAAGCTGCAAGAAGAAGTTTATGTCAAGCAGCCTCCAGGTTTTGAAAATGAACAACATCCAGGTTTTGTCTATAAGTTGGACAAAGCTCTCTATGGTCTCAAAAAAGCCCCTAGAGCCTGGTATGACACTCTTACTGAGTTCCTTATGAGCAATGGGTATTCCAGAGGTAAAGTGGATACTACACTGTTCATAAAGAAAGTAAAATCTGACATTATGCTTGTTCAAATTTATGTGGATGATATAATATTTGGTTCTACTAATGAGCAGTTGTGCAAGAATTTTTCATTACTCATGAAATCCAAGTATGAAATGAGTATGATGGGAGAACTTACTTTCTTTTTAGGATTACAGGTTAAACAAACCTCAACTGGAATTTTTATAAATCAAAGAAAGTACACTTTAGATCTATTGAAAAAGTTCAAATTTGATCAAAGTTCTCCTATTAAAACCCCAATGACAACTAATGTAAAATTGGATGCTGATGCCAGTGGTAAAGCTTTTTCAGTAACAGCTTACAGAGGCATGATGGGGAGCTTGTTAAATTTAACTGCTAGTAGACCTGATATTATGTTCGCCACCTGTCTGTGTGCTAGGTTTCAAGCTGATCCAAAGGAATCTCATCTAGCTGCTGTTAAAAGGATCTTCAGATACCAAAAGGGTACACCAGGTTTGGGTCTTTGGTATCCCAAAGACTCCAGCCTTGAACTAACAGGCTATTCAGATTCTGATTTTGCAGGCTGCAGGCTAGACAGAAAAAGCACAACAGGTGGATGTCAACTCCTTGGTGGAAAGTTGATCAGTTGGAGTAGCAAGAAGCAGAACTCAGTGTCCACTTCTACTGCTGAAGCTGAGTACATTGCTGCTGGAAGCTGCTGTGGGCAGATTCTGTGGATGCAGCATCAGCTTGAAGATTATGGCCTTGTGTATAGGAAAACTCCTATTATGTGTGATAACACAAGTGCCATAGCCATCTCCAACAATCCAGTATTTCATTCAAGAACAAAGCATATTGAAGTCAGACATCACTTCATCAGGGATCACATTCAGAAAGGTAATATGGAGGTAAGTTTTATTTCCACAAATGAACAGCTTGCAGACATTTTCACCAAACCTCTGGATGAAACAAGGTTTAATTACCTTGTCAGCAAGCTGGGAATGTTAAACAAGAGTAACTAAGTGTTTCTCAAAGGTCTAAAAATCTGTGTGTTTCACACTGCTCAAGTTTCTCAGAACAGCTTAGACAGAACAGGTTATACATGTTCTGTACTTAGTCATTTGTCTGGAAAACTTGAACAGCTTGAGCATACAACAGGCTGAACAAAATCAGTTTATTCGTCCAGCCTGCTCTGATGGTCCAATCTTCAACTTGTCCACTTCTTCACACTGTCTTACAAGCCATTGTCTTGTAACCTGTTCAATTATTGAACACAACCTACTCTTAAAAAGGAGAGCAGGCTGGAGGAACAGTTTGAAAAATGAACAGCTTGAAGATTGACCAGCTTGTGATGACCTTGGTCATCACAGGGTTGACCAACAACTTAGACCAAAAATTTTAATTACCTTTCTTCAAACTTAAGTTACTTAATTAAGGTTTTATTTAACTTAATTACTGCGGATAATGTGGATTACGTGTGTAAGTGATTAAAAAGGACTCAAGTGGTCTGACAAACGGTCTGACATGGACAACCGTTCCGTTTTTCGTTAACGACTTTTTTAAATCAAACCGCCCAAAACCTTCTCTCTCATACACACTCACATTCAAATCCTATAAATACCAAAATACTGTTTCATCTTCCTCATCATTTCCAGAAATCCTCAAGAACCCTAAAAATCGACTAAGTGTCTTTTGCTTCTTCAAAACCTCAAAACTCTCCAAATGGCTCACAGACCTAATCCCTTTCTTCCAGTATTCGTTGGTGATGATGTTGTCAAACACTCATCAGTCACCACAATGCTGACCATCAAACCCACAAACTCTGTTGCAAACCTTACTATCCCCAAAAACTATGTGGGGAAAGGTTACGATCAAATGGTGGAGTTTCTACAAGTTCATCCGTTGAACTATGCTATGACTGCAACTCCTGGTGTCCTGTACCAGGAGATGGTGTATGAGTTCTGGTACACCTGTTCTTACAACCCCAACACCACAGTCATCAAAGGGACTATTCTTAATGGGACTCAAACCATTGAGATAACTGCTGATCTTCTGAGGGAGGTTCTTCATCTGCCTGTTGCTGAGTCATATGATCTGCCCCAGCCTGAGAATGAGCAAATGAGAAATCTGCTACGCTTCTGTGGTGTAGCAGAACCCAAAATTGGAGCAACATTGTACAGAAAGGATTTGTCTCCTACCTACAGCTTTCTGTTTGCTTCGGTGATGATGAGCTTCAGCAGCAAAGTTGGTTCATTTGACCAACTGAGTAGAGATGAAGTTCCAATAGTCCTACAGCTAGTGGATGGGACTACCCTTGATATGGCTAAGTGGATCTTTGTGAACTTGAGCAACCTGGTGCAGCAAGAGCCAAGACCAGCTGCTGTCCGTTATCCCAGGTTTCTAAGCCTCATTTTCAACCATGTTTGTGGTGAGCAACTATACAACTCTCAGCCCTTACTTAAGTCTGCTGCATTCCCTGTCATAGGGAATAGAATTTTCCATACTCCTGTACTTCAAAATGAGCCTCCTCTATCCACACCGATGAGGAGGTTGTTAGGTTTGGTGGAAGGACCCTCTGCTGTGAGGGTGGATCCAGAAGCTGCTGCTCCCGCAACAAAATCCAAAGCCAGGTCCAAACTTGTTAAGAGGACCCTGGCAACTGCTGAAGCTGGGCCTGTGAAAAAGAAGGCCAAATCAGCTCAGACTGAGTCTGTACCTTTAGCCTCTGTGGCTGAAAAGGAGAAGACTCCTCACCCTGGTTCATTTGTTGAACCTCAAGCCTCTAAGGCTGGTGCCTCTGTGGCATCTGAGACTATGGAATAGGCCAACCCACCTGTTTCTGACCCAGTCTCAAAATCTGTCCAGTCTGAACCTCTCATCTCCTCTCCCCAATCACCCACTCCATCCATTCTATATCACCGAAAATCTATCTCCAAAAAGAAAACAGCTACAACAACCACCTCCTCTGTTCCCTCTCAACAGGGTTCAGTTGTAAAAGAAGTAACCCCTGCTGCCTCTCCTATTTTGGGAGAAGGTTCAGCCACATTGGAGCATGCTTCACTCCATTCTGAGTCTACTTAGAGTCAGCCTAGACCCTCTGGTTCCTCCCAACAGGAACCAGTTGTACAAACGGAGATACCCACATCAACTATCCCAGCCTCCCAACAGGCTGAGGATATTAAAAGACAGGAGTCCTCTCCACTCCATACTGTGTCCACACTGTCCCCCACTAAAATCTTCTCACACCCTGAGTCTGCACGAGGTGCCCACGCTGCTGGTATAGACCAATCAGCAGCTCAGCCTCAATCTTCTGCTCCCCATGATACAGCTGTTCTACACCAAACAGCTGCTGAGGGACCAACAACCCAAGCTGATGAACCTCAGGGATCACACCATCCCTCTGGTGAGGCTGCTCCCTCCATGCAAACTCCATCAGCAGGTTTCACCACTGCTGATGTTGAAATGCATATCCCATCTCCCAATGATGAGGTGCTTTTAAACCAAGGCACTGCAGAGGGAACCACCACTGGTCTTCATGAGGATGTTGCAGCACAAGCAGCATCTGAAAGGCCCTCCACACCAACCCCTTCTCCTGGTGATGCAGCTACAGCCGCTGCTGAAGGACCTCTTGACCCCTCCAAGCTGGGCCATCTAACTTTTGCCCAGGCTATGGAGCTTCTCTCAAAAGTTTCTCTTCCCTCTCATCCTCAAACACCAGCCTCATCATCATCTTCTCCATCTACCCACTCAAAACAGTCTACCCATACCCCTCCATCTCCCAAAGACCTGCCTTTGAAGGATCAGCTTTCCTTGCTGACCAACAAAGTTAGTTCTTTAGAATCCTCTCTGTCTTCTCTCCCCTCTATCATCTCAGACTCTGTGTCTGCACAGCTTCAGGGGTTCTTTGATTCGTTCAAGGCCTCTTTCCCTACCACTCCACAACCTGATCACTCTCCACAGCTGTTAGCACTCACTGCTCAGCTGCAACATGTGTCCACATCCCTCTCCTCTATTCTTTCCATGCAACAGGACTCTGTGTCCTCAGTAACAGCCCTTTCTCAACAGCTGTCATCTCTTCTTACTTCTTGCAACTCTACTCTTCCCGCCACTCTGGCTAGCTTACAAACTCTCATTGGCTCCCTTTCAAACTGTGTGTCATCAGATCTTGCTGATGTGCAAGATTCTCTAGAACTTCATCTTGCACAGCTGCAAACTCTGCTGTTCACAGCGTCTGATAGGGAAAATATTGTAAAGCTAACCTCCCTTGCTGATTCCCACTCCTCTTCTCTTCAGACTTGTCTTTCCCAGCTTTTAGAGGTGAAGGATAACTTGGCTTTCTTAGTGACTAGCCTTGTTGGTCCCAAACCTTCTGCTAAACCTGCTGGCACGCCTGCTGACTTTGTGTCTTCAGGCAGACCAGGTGTTGAAGTCGCTGCTTCATCTCTCTCAAAGGGGGAGAAGTCATCTGCCTCGAAGACTAAGTCTAAGGGGGAGAAAACTTCTTCTCCTAAGGAGATACCAGTGTCTACAACCCAAACTGGTCAGCCAGCAGATATTTTTGAAACAGGTACAGCTGAAGGTGCTTCTCAAGCTGCTCTGCCTACTCAGGCTGTCTCTCCAAACCCTGCTCAGTCTAAGGGGGAGGAATTCATCTCTGAGGACAGGCCCAGCAGTAAAAGAAGGCATCTAATTATAACAGAAGAAGAAGAAGAAGAAGAGAAAATTCCTGAGGCTGCTACCACTACAGCAGCTAAAGGAAAAGGAATAGCAAAAGATGATCCCATACAGCAGAAACAAGCAGAAGATCAATTTCACAAAGCCAGGGCTAAAGAAATGGGTCTTCCTATGCACAAGTACTTTGAGTTTAGAGAAGAACAGCTTCAAGCTCTGGAAGTGCTTAGAAAAGAAGAAGAATCTGCCAAAGCTGCCAAAGCTTTTGCACTTCAAGAAGCAAAGAAAATTAAAATGTCTACTCTGGAAGTGCAAAAGAAAATATTAGAAGCTGCTAAGGGATCAGCAGGGGAGAAGGAAAAGGAAGTAGAAAAAGGTACTCCGGTCTCTGTGACCAAATCTACAGTGCCTCATGCAAGAGCTCAATACCACTTTGACAACTTGGCAAAGAAAAAGTTTCATGATGTTGCTGAAAGAAGGCTAGCCAAGGAAGCAATTGTCAAAGCTGTCCCTGTATCAAGGAAAGGTAGTCAGTGGAAGCTGAAAATAACAAGAATGGGTGCAACAGGCCCAGAATTGGAAACATATGACCACACTGACGTAGCACAGATGGGGTACAGAGAATGGATTGAGCTGGCAATTGCCCTGAGTGAATCAAAGTCAGAAACGGCTAAGGAAATCAGGGCATATGTCAAGAAATTGATGGAAAGAGTAAAGGACCTTGGCTTGATGTCTAAAGAAGTAAGTGAAGGTGTCTTTGTGACACATCCTAAAATAACGGCCAGGAGAACTAAGAAGGACACAGAGCTGGAAGAACTCCTTATAATGATTGAACAAGGAGATTATGCTGTGGAAATTAAAGGAGTTGACCACAGCCTGCCTAAAGGAGTAGAATTTGAAGATGGCAAAGTAATTGAAGAGCCTGAGTTAGGGGAATTTTTTGTAGATCCCTTATCTCAAAAGAAATGCTTTCAAAGAGCTTCAGACCTACATAAAGTTGGCCTTAAGCAGGTTGCAGCCTTCAGGATTGCCTCCTCCTTCAGACAGTCCAGCTTATGGAGAGCAGCCATCTGGGATGAGCTGAAAGGATTCTATAGCAGAGGTGAGCTTCAAGATTCTAACTTCATGTTTCTCAGAGTTGAAATTGAAGAAATGGAAGAAACGAAGGAAGAACTTGAAAGAAGATTCAAACAAGGAATGCCACCTCCAGTCCAGTGAGGTCCATCTACCATATGGGTAGGTGAAGAATGGAAGCTGTCCATCAGTTGGACAGGCTTATCATTATTTGC
>JAANYP010000270.1:0-20593 GCA_020465985.1 Centrapalus pauciflorus
GAAAAGTGCAGAAAAGGTTATGTTGTCTTTTCAACAAGACTTCTCCTTTTTCATTCCGTCCAATGAAGATGTTTCTCTTAGATCCTCTAAGTGAGTATAAAAGGAAGCTTCTAAGGTCAAAAAGAAGTGTGAAGAAAGCTAAGTGCTGAAACCCAAGAGTGAACGTGCAAGTGTGATTTTCATGCATGCAAACCTTCTGTGTAAACCAGCATCTGTGTGTATAAGCTGTTTTACATAAGCCGTTCCTTTAAGTCTTGTAAACACAGTGAGTGCTTCTTAGTGAGTGTATTCATTGTATACTAGTTTGAGTCTGTCTTAGACTAGTAAGCATACTGTTGTATCTGTCATCTCAGCTTGAACTATTCCGCATTCAAGCTTGTTTGTAATTAACAAATTGTTGATAATACATACAAACATTGAGAAAAGAGTGTCTAGTTTTTAAATTGCTGTATTCACCCCCCTCTACAACTTATAACTATATACTTTGGAAACCTCTCGGGACCTACATAAGTTTTATTATATAAGGAATTGAATGCAATTGAATTGAATTGACTTTCTGTATATAACCTAGGTTCATGAAATTACCTGATTGATTTTAACCTAAGTTTTATTATTCATGGAATGGAATACAATTGGATTGAATTGACTCTCTGTATATAACCTAAGTTCATGAAATTACCTGATTAATTTTAACCTAGGTTTTATTATTCATGGATTGGAATGCAATTGAATTGAATTGATTATATGTATATAACCTAGGTTCATGAAATTAACTGAATAACTTTAACCTATGTTTTATTATTCATGGAATAGAATGCAATTTGATTGAATTGATTATATGTATACAACCTAGGTTCATGAAATTATCTGATTACTTTTAATCTAAGTTTTATTATTCATGGAATGGAATGCAATTGAATTGAGTTGACTCTCTGTATATAACCTAGTTTCATAAAATTACCTGATTAATTTTAACCTAAGTTTACTGTTCATGGAGTGGAATGCAATTGAATTGAATTGACTCGCTGTGTGTAACTTGGGTTCATGAAATTACATGATTATTTTTAACCTAAGGTTTAATATTCATGGAATTGAATGCAATTGAATTGAATTGACTCTCTGTATATAACTTAGGATCATAAAATTACCTGATTAATTTTAACCTAAGTTTTAATATTCATGGAATGGAATGCAATTGAATTGAATTGAATCTCTGTATATAACCTAGGTTCATGAAATTACCATATTAATTTTAACTAAAATTTTATAATTTAATCGAGTTAAATAGAAAAATTATGTTTTTGCAAGTTTCTACCTATTAGTTCAATTTCTCAAGCTGTTAGTTCGTTTTCCCAAGCTGCTAAGTGTTTATAAACCTACATTCATTAAATTACTTGATTCATTTTAACCTAAGTTTTATTATATATGGAATGGAATAGAATTGAATTGACTTTCTGTATATAACCTAGGTTCATGAAATTACCTGATTAATTTTAACCTAAGTTTTATTATTAATGGAATGGAATTAAATTTAATTGAGTTGATTATATGTATATAACCTAGGTTCATGAAATTTTCTATTTAATTTTAACCTAAGTTTCATTATGTATGGAATGGAATGCAATTGAATTGAGTTGACACTCTGTATATAACCTAGTTTCATTAAATTACCTGATTAATTTTAACATAAGTTCATTATTCATGGAGTGGAATGCAATTGAATTGAATTGACTCTCTGTATATATCCTAGGTTCATGAAATTACCTTATTAATTTTAACCTAAGGTTTAATATTCATGGAATTGAATGCAACTGAATTGAATTGACTATCTGTATATATATAACCTAGGTTCATGAAATTACCTGATTAATTTTAACCTAAGGTTTAATAATCATGGAATTGAATGCAATTGAATTGAACTGACTCTCTGTATATTACCTAGGTTCATGAACTTACCTAATTAATTTTAACCTAAGATTTATTATTTAATTGACTTAAATAGAAATATTATGTTTTTGCATGTTTCGAGCTGTTAGTTCAATTTCTCAAACTGTTAGTGTATTTTTCTCAAGCTGTCAAGTGTTTATAAACCTACGTTCATGAAATTACTTGATTAATTTTAACCTAAGTTCTATTAATCATGGAATGGAATGCAATTGAATTGAATTGACTCTCTGTATATATCCAAGGTTCATGAAATTACCTGATTAATTTTAACCTAAGTTTTATTATTCAAGGAATGGAATGCAATTGAATTGAATTGATTATATGTATATAACCTAGGTTCATGAAATTAACCGAATAACTTTAACCTAAGTTTTATTATTCATGGATGTAATGCAATTTGATTGAATTGATTATATGTATACAACCTTGGTTCATGAAATTACCTGATTAATTTTAACGTAAGTTTTATTATTCATGGTATGGAATGCAATTGAATTGAGTTGACTCTCTCTATATAACCTAGTTAATGAAATTACCTGATTAATTTTAACCTAAGTTTATTGTTCATGGAGTGGAATGCAATTGAATTGAATTGACTCTCTGTGTGTAACTTAGGTTCATGAAATTACATGATTATTTTTAACCTAAGGTTTAATATTCATGGAATTGAATGCAATTGAATTAAATTGACTCTCTGTATATAACCTAGTTTCATGAAATTACCTGATTAATTTTAACCTAACTTTATTATTCATGGAGTGGAATGCAATTGAATTGAATTGACTCTCTGTGTATAACCTAGGTTCATGAAATTACCAGATTAATTTTAACCTAAGGTTTACTATTTAATTGAGTTAAATAGAAATATTATATTTTTGCATGTTTCGAGCTGTTAGTTCAATTTCTCAAACTGTTAGTGCATTTTCTCAAGCTTTTAAGTGTTTATAAACCTACGTTCATGAAATTACTTGATTAATTTTAACCTAAGTTTTATTATTAATGGATTTGAATGCAATTGAATTGAATTGACTTTCTGTATATAAACTAGGTTCATGAGATTACCTGATTGATTTTAACCTAAGTTTTATTATTCATGGAAAGGAATGCAATTGAATTGAATTAACTCTCCGTATATAACCTAGGTTTATGATATTACCTGATTAATTTTTACCTAAGTTTTATTATTCAAGGAATGGAATGCAATTGAATTGAATTGACTCTCTGTATATAATCTAGGTTCATGATATTACCTGATTGATTTTATCCTAAGTTTTGTTATTTAATCCAGTTAAATAGAAAAATTATGTTTTTGCACGTTTTGACCTATTAGTTCAATTTCACATGCTGTTACTTCGTTTTCTCAAACTGTTAAGTGTTTATAAACCCACGTTCATGAAATTACTTAATTAATTTAAACCTAAGTTTTATGTATAAGGAATGGAATGCAATTGAGTTGAATTGACTTTCTGTATATAACCTAGGTTCATGAAATTACCTGATTGATATTAACCTAAGTTTTATTATTCATGAAATGGAATACAATTGGATTGAATTGACTCTCTGTATATAACCTAAGTTCATGAAATTACCTGATTAATTTTAACCTAGGTTTTATTATTCATGGATTGGAATGCAATTGAATTGAATTGATTATATGTATATAACCTAGGTTCATGAAATTAACTGAATAACTTTAACCTAAGTTTTATTATTCATGGAATAGAATGCAATTTGATTGAATTGATTATATGTATACAACCTAGGTTCATGAAATTATCTGAATACTTTTAACCTAAGTTTTATTATTCATGGAATGGAATGCAATTGAATTGAATTGACTCTATGTATATAACTTAGTTTCATGAAATTACCTGATTAATTTTAACCTAAGTTTACTGTTCATGGAGTGGAATGCAATTGAATTGAATTGACTCTCTGTGTGTAACTTGGGTTCATGACATTACATGATTATTTTTAACCTAAGGTTTAATATTCATGGAATTGAATGCAATTGAATTGAATTGACTCTCTGTATATAACTTAGGTTCATAAAATTACCTGAGTAATTTTAACCTAAGTTTTAATATTCATGGAATGGAATGCAATTGAATTGAATTGACTCTCTGTATATAACCTAGGTTCATGAAATTACCTGATTAATTTTAACGTAAGTTTATTGTTCATGGAGTGGAATGCAATTGAATTGAATTGACTCTCTGTGTGTAACTTAGGTTCATGAAATTACATGATTATTTTTAACCTAAGGTTAAATATTCATGGAATTGAATGCAATTGAATTAAATTGACTCTCTGTATATAACCTAGTTTCATGAAATACCTGATTAATTTTAACCTAAGTTTATTATTCATGGAGTGGAATGCAATTGAATTGAATTGACTCTCTGTGTATAACCTAGGTTCATGAAATTACCTGATTAATTTTAACCTAAGGTTTATTATTTAATTGAGTTAAATAGAAATATTATATTTTTGCATGTTTCGAGCTGTTAGTTCAATTTCTCAAACTGTTAGTGCATTTTCTCAAGCTTTTAAGTGTTTATAAACCTACATTCATGAAATTACTTGATTAATTTTAACCTAAGTTTTATTATTAATGGATTTGAATGCAATTGAATTGAATTGACTTTCTGTATATAAACTAGGTTCATGATATTACCTGATTGATTTTAACCTAAGTTTTATTATTCATGGAATGGAATGCAATTGAATTGAATTAACTCTCCGTATATAACCTAGGTTTATGATATTACCTGATTAATTTTTACCTAAGTTTTATTATTCAAGGAATGGAATGCAATTGAATTGAATTGACTCTCTGTATATAATCTAGGTTCATGATATTACCTGATTGATTTTATCCTAAGTTTTGTTATTTAATCCAGTTAAATAGAAAAATTATGTTTTTGCACGTTTCGACCTATTAGTTCAATTTCACATGTTGTTACTTCGTTTTCTCAAACTGTTAAGTGTTTATAAACCCACGTTCATGAAATTACTTAATTAATTTAAACCTAAGTTTTATTATATAAGGAATGGAATGCAATTGAATTGAATTGACTTTCTGTATATAACCTAGGTTCATGAAATTACCTGATTGATTTTAACCTAAGTTTTATTATTCATGGAATGGAATACAATTGGATTGAATTGACTCTCTGTATATAACCTAAGTTCATGAAATTACCTGATTAATTTTAACATAGGTTTTATTATTCATGGATTGGAATGCAATTGAATTGAATTGATTATATGTATATAACCTAGGTTCATGAAATTAACTGAATAACTTTAACCTAAGTTTTATTATTCATGGAATAGAATGGAATTTGATTGAATTGATTATATGTATACAACCTAGGTTCATGAAATTATCTGATTACTTTTAACCTAAGTTTTATTATTCATGGAATGCAATGCAATTGAATTGAGTTGACTCTCTGTGTATAACCTAGTTTCATGAAATTACCTGATTAATTTTAACCTAAGTTTACTGTTCATGGAGTGGAATGCAATTGAATTGAATTGACTCTCTGTGTGTAACTTGGGTTCATGAAATTACATGATTATTTTTAACTTAAGGTTTAATATTCATGGAATTGAATGCAATTGAATTGAATTGACTCTCTGTATATAACTTAGGTTCATAAAATTACCTGATTAATTTAAACCTAAGTTTTAATATTCATGGAATTGAATTGACTCTCTGTATATAACCTAGGTTCATGAAATTACCATATTAATTTTAACTAAAATTTTATAATTTAATCGAGTTAAATAGAAAAATTATGTTTTTGCAAGTTTCTACCTATTAGTTCAATTTCTCAAGCTGTTAGTTCGTTTTCCCAAGCTGCTAAGTGTTTATAAACCTACGTTCATTAAATTACTTGATTCATTTTAACCTAAGGAGACGTTTGGTTCGCAGAATGTTTTAAAAGGAATTGGAATCTTTTAAGGAATTGGAATCTGTAAGGAATTGGAATTGGAAACCAAATCATGTTTGGTTGGCTAAAAATGATATTGGAATCCAATTTCATAATTCGTTGGTTGGATAGGATGAGATGGGTGGGTAGAGATGGATAAGTCTCTAAGGTATGAATAGGATGAGATGGATAGGGGTAGGGAGGGTGGGTGGGTGAGATGGGGTGGGTAGGGGTAGGTATGGTGGGTAGTAGGTAAAAGTAGGTTAGATAGCGTAGGTAGGGTAAGGGTAGGTCGGTTGGGTGGGTAACGTATGATGGATGAGGGATGGGTAGGTGGGTAGGGGTAAGTATGGTGCGTAGTAGGTTGGACAACGTAGGTAAGGTAGGGGTAGGTGGGTGGGATGGGGTAGGGTGGGGTGGGTGGAGATGGATAAGTCTATAAAGTAGGAATAAGATGAGATGGATAGGGTAGGGTTGGTGGGGTGGATGAGGGATGGGTGGGTATGGGTAGATATGGTGGCTAGTAGGTAAAAGTAGGTTGGATGGCGTAGGTATGGTAGGTGGGTCGGGTGGGGTGGGTAATGTATGATGCATGAGGAATGGGTAGGTGGGTAGGGGTAGGTATGGTGGGTAGTAGGTAAGAGTAGGTTGGATAACATAGGTAGAGTTGGGGTAGGTGGGTTAGAGGTGGGTGTGATGGGGTAGGTTAGGATGGGGTACGGTGGGGTGGGTATGGGTGGGTGGGTGGGTAGGTAGGTAATGGTAGGTATGATGGGTAGTAGGTAAGAGTAGGTTGAATAGCAAAGGTAGGGTTGGGGTTGGTGGGTTAGTTGTGGGTGGGATGGGGTAGGGTAAGGTAGGGTAGGGTGGGTGGTTAGGTATGGTGGGTGCGGTAAGACTAGACATGGTGTAGTGTAGTGTGTTAAACGTAAGGGGTATTTTTGTAATCAACCACTTTCTGTTTTGAAAAGGAATTGAATTTCATCCATTGTGTGAAGGAATGTTATTTTCCTTCATTCATTGGAAAATTTCAATTTTGATGGAATCCAATTCCTTTTTATAATTGAACCAAACACATGAATTGACTGGAATTGGATTCCTTTCCCTCCAATTCCCTCGGATTCCAGTGAACCAAACGGCCCCTAAGTTTTATTATATATGGAACGGAATAGAATAGAATTGACTTTCTGTATATAACCTAGGTTCATGAAATTACCTGATTAATTTTAACCTAAGTTTTATTATTAATGGAATGGAATTCAATTTAATTGAGTTGATTATATGTATATAACCTAGGTTCATGAAATTTTCTATTTAATTTTAACCTAAGTTTCATTATGTATGGAATGGAATGCAACTGAATTGAGTTGACACTCTGTATATAACCTAGTTTCATGAAATTACCTGATTAATTTTAACCTAAGTTTATTAATCATGGAGTGGAATGCAATTGAATTGAATTGACTCTCTGTATATATCCTAGGTTCATGAAATTACCTTATTAATTTTAACCTAAGGTTTAATATTCATGGAATTGAATGCAACTGAATTGAATTGACTATCTGTATATATATAACCTAGGTTCATGAAATTACCTGATTAATTTTAACCTAAAGTTTAATAATCATGGAATTGAATGCAATTGAATTGAACTGACTCTCTGTATATATTACCTAGGTTCATGAAATTACCTAATTAATTTTAACCTAAGCTTTATTATTTAATTGACTTAAATAGAAACATTATGTTTTTGCATGTTTCGAGCTGTTAGTTCAATTTCTCAAACTGTTAGTGCATTTTACTCAAGCTGTTAAGTGTTTATAAACCTACGTTCATGAAATTACTTGATTAATTTTAACCTAAGCTCTATTAATCATGGAATGGAATGCAATTGAATTGAATTGACTCTCTGTATATATCCAAGGTTTCATGAAATTACCTGATTAATTTTAACCTAAGTATTATTATTCAAGGAATGGAATGCAATTGAATTGAAATGATTATATGTATATAACCTAGGTTCATGAAATTAACCGAATAACTTTAACCTAAGTTTTATTATTCATGGAATGGAATGCAATTTGAATGAATTGATTATATGTATACAACCTTGGTTCATGAAATTACCTGATTAATTTTAACGTAAGTTTTATTATTCATGGTATGGAATGCAATTGAATTGAGTTCACTCTCTGTATATAACCTAGTTTCATGAGATTACCTGATTAATTTTAACCTAAGTTTATTGTTCATGGAGTGGAATGCAATTGAATTGAATTGACTCTCCGTGTGTAACTTAGGTTCATGAAATTACATGATTATTTTTAACCTAAGGTTTAATATTCATGGAATTGAATGCAATTGAATTGAATTGACTCTCTGTATATAACCTAGTTTCATGAAATAACCTGATTAATTTTAACCTAAGTTTATTATTCATGGAGTGGAATGCAATTGAATTAAATTGACTCTCTGTGTATAACCTAGGTTCATGAAATTACCTGATTAATTTTAACCTAAGGTTTAATAATTATGGAATTGAATGCAATTGAATTGAATTGACTCTCTTTATATTACCTAGGTTTATGAAATTACGTGATTAATTTTAACCTAAGCTTTATTATTTAATTGAGTTAAATAGAAATATTATATTTCTGCATGTTTCGAGCTGTTAGTTCAATTTCTCAAACTATTAGTGCATTTTCTGAAGCTGTTAAGTGTTTATAAACCTACGTTCATGAAATTACTTGATTAATTTTAACCTAAGTTTTGTTATTAATGGCTTGGAATGCAATTGAATTGCATTGACTTTCTGTATATAACCTAGGTTCATGAGATTACCTGATTGATTTTAACCTAAGTTTTATTATTCATGGAATGGAATGCAATTGAATTGAATTAACTCTCCGTATATAACCTAGGTTTATGATATTACCTGATTAATTTTTACCTAAGTTTTATTATTCAAGTAATGGAATGCAATTGAATTGAATTGACTCTCTGTATATAATCTAGGTTCATGAAATTACCTTATTGATTTTAACCTAAGTTTTGTAATTTAATCGAGTTAAATAGAAAAATTATGTTTTTGCACGTTTCGACCTATTAGTTCAATTTCACATGCTGTTACTTCGTTTTCTCAAACTGTTAAGTGTTTATAAACCCACGTTCATGAAATTACTTAATTAATTTAAACCTAAGTTTTATTATATATGGAATGGAATGCAATTGAATTGAATTGACTTTCTGTATATAACCTAGGTTCATGAAATTACCTGATTGATTTTAACCTAAGTTTTATTATTCATGGAATGGAATACAATTGGATTGAATTGACTCTCTGTATATAACCTAAGTTCATGAAATTACCTGATTAATTTTAACCTAGGTTTTATTATTCATGGATTGGAATGCAATTGAATTGAATTGATTATATGTATATAACCTAGGTTCATGAAATTAACGGAATAACTTTAACCTAAGTTTTATTATTCATGGAATAGAATGCAATTTGATTTAATTGATTATATGTATACAACCTAGTTTCATGAAATTATCTGATTAGTTTTAACCTAAGTTTTATTATTTATGGAATGGAATGCAATTGAATTGAGTTAACTCTCTGTATATCACCTAGTTTCATGAAATTACCTGATTAATTTTAACCTAAGTTTACTGTTCATGGAGTGGAATGCAATTGAATTGAATTGACTCTCTGTGTGTAACTTAGGTTCATGAAATTACATGATTATTTTTAACCTAAGGTTTAATATTCATGGAATTGAATGCAATTGAATTGAATTGAATCTCAGTATATAACCTAGGTTCATGAAATTACCTGATTAATTTTAACCTAAGCTTTATTATTTAATTGAGTTAAATAGAAATATTATGTTTTTGCATGTTCCGAGCTGTTAGTTCAATTTCTCAAACTGTTAGTGCATTTTCTCAAGCTGTTAAGTGTTTATAAACCTACGTTCATGAAATTACTTGATTAAATTTAACCTAAGTTCTATTAATCATGGAATGGAATGCAATTGAATTGAATTGACTCTCTGTATATATATCCAAAGTTCATGAAATTACCTGATTAATTTAACCTAAATTTATTATTCAAGGAATGGAAGGCAATTGAATTGAATTGATTATATTTATATAACCTAGGTTCATGAAATTAACCGAATAACTTTAACCTAAGTTTTATTATTCATGGAATGGAATGCAATTTGACTGAATTGATTATATGTATACAACCTAGGTTCATGAAATTACCTGATTAATTTTAACGTAAGTTTTATTATTCATGGTATGGAATGCAATTGATTGAGTTGACTCTCTCTATATAACCTAGTTTAATGAAATTACCTGATTAATTTTAACCTAAGTTTATTGTTCATGGAGTGGAATGCAATTGAATTGAATTGACTCTCTGTGTGTAACTTAGGTTCATGAAATTACATGATTAATTTTAACCTTAGGTTTAATATTCATGAAATTGAATGCAATTGAATTGAATTGACTCTCTGTTTTTAACCTGGGTTCATGAAATTACCTGATTAATTTTAACCTAAGCTTTATTATTTAATTGAGTTAAATAGAAATATTATGTTTTTGCATGTTTCGAGCTGTTAGTTCAATTTCTCTAACTGTTAGTGCATTTTCTCAAGCTGTTAAGTGTTTATAAACCTACGTTCAAGAAATTACTTGATTAATTTTAACCTAAGTTCTATTAATCATGGAATGGAATGCAATTGAATTGAATTGACTCTCTGTATATATCCAAGGTTCATGAAATTACCTGATTAATTTTAACCTAAGTTTTATTATTCAAGGAATGGAATGCAATTGAATTGAACTGATTATATGTATATAACCTAGGTTCATGAAATTAACCGAATAACTTTAACCTAAGTTTTATTATTCATGGAATTAAATGCAATTTGATTGAATTGATTATATGTATACAACCTAGGTTCATGAAATTACCTAATTAATTTTAACGTAAGTTTTATTATTCATGGTATGGAATGCAATTGAGTTGAGTTGACTCTCTCTATATAACCTAGTTTCATTAAAAATTACCTGATTAATTTTAACCTAAGTTTATTATTCATGGAGTGGAATGCAATTGAATTGAATTGACTCTCTGTGTGTAACTTAGGTTCATGAAATTACATGATATTTTTTTAACCTAGGGTTTAATATTCATTGAATTGAATGCAATTGAATTGAATTGACTCTCTGTATATAACCTAGGTTCATAAAATTACCTGATTAATTTTAACCTAAGCTTTATTATTTAATTGAGTTAAATAGAAATATTATGTTTTTGCATGTTTCGAGCTGTTAGTTCAATTTCTCAAACTGTTAGTGCATTTTCTCAAGCTGTTAAGTGTTTATAAACCTACGTTCATGAAATTACTTGATTAATTTTAACCTAAGCTCTATTAATCATGGAATGGAATGCAATTGAATTGAATTGACTCTCTGTATATATCTAAGGTTCATGAAATTACCTGATTAATTTTAACCTAAGTTTTATTATTCAAGGAATGAAATGTAATTGAATTGAATTGATTATATGTATATAACCTAGGTTCATGAAATTAACCGAATAACTTTTACCTAAGTTATATTATTCATGGAATGGAATGCAATTTGATTGAATTGATTATATGTATACAACCTAGGTTCATGAAATTACCTGATTAATTTTAACGTAAGTTTTATTATTCATGGTATGGAATGCAATTGAATTGAGTTGACTCTCTGTATATAACCTAGTTTCATGAAATTACCAGATTAAATTTAACCTAAGTTTATTGTTCATGGAGTGGATTGCAATTGAATTGAATTGACTCTCTGTGTGTAACTTAGGTTCATGAAATTACATGATTATTTTTAACCTAAGGTTTAATATTCATGGAATTGAATGCAATTGAATTGAATTGACTTTCTGTATATAACCTAGTTTCATGAAATTACCTGATTAATTTTAACCTAGGTTAATTATTCATGGAGTGGAATGCAATTGAATTGAATTGACTCTCTGTGTATAACTGTAACAACTGGCCTAAAAATATAAGGTATGAAACTCGAAAATTAAACTAATATAAAACTCGAATAATGAAGTAATAAACTCGAATGAAGTTTTATGAATCTCGAATCATATAGCAATAAACTCGAATGATATTACATGAAACTCGAATCATGTAAGTGTAAACTCGAATAATGATGTGATGAAACTCGATTAGTAAAGGCATAAACTCGGATAGCACTTTGATGAAACTCGAATAAAGAAAGAATTAAACTCGGATGATGCTGCATAAAACTCGAATGATTAAGATACAAATCTCGATTTCTAAGGGATAAAACTCGAATAAAGAAACATAAAACTCGAACAATTAAACAAAAGAAACTCGATTAAAGAGGCAAGAAACTCGGATAACAAAGGCATAAAACTCGGATAACAAAGGCATAAAACTCGGGTATAATGATATAAAACTCGATTGACACTGCAACAAACTCGATTCACACTTGAATCGAGTTTAACATTCCAGAAAAATTTTCTAACTATGTATATATATATATATATAAATCCGAAATTATCCCTATCACCTTTTTCGTGCATACTTTTTGTACTTTTATTAATATAAAATGTGAAAACCCATACTACTTATCACTCTAAAAAGTAAGTTGTCCTTTAAAGGACAACTAGCTTGTACTATAGTATTATTTTAATATTAAACACCATGCAACATACACTCATTAAAAATCGGCCACACCTTTTTGTCTAACACTCAACCGATTTACTTTTTCTTTTCATCATTTCATTGAAAACTTAATTAATTTATCTTTATTTTAATAACCAATTTTCTTCTATAAATAGAAGACAAAACCCACTTCACTAAAACACACCAACTCACAAACACTCTCAAAGCAAATCGGCCAACTTTAAAGATTTCAAGTGTTCTTCAACTTTGGTAAGTTTTCTTATTTACTTTATTTATGAAACATGAAAAAAATTAAAGATATTTACTAAAAATGTAATATTTTTCATTTACAATTCGGTTTTCATAATACTCGTGATAATATTCCATGCAAAATGTATGAATACTTTTTTTCATTATAATGCACATGCTCGTATATATATATATATATATATACATTTTCGTATAAACATATATATATATATGTACATATATACGTAAGTATGCATGCATGCAAACCATTTTAGAAATAGATATCCATAAATCGAGAATGCACATATAAAATCCCACAAAAATTATTCGTACATCACAAATACATGAAAATATTTACGAAGTACTCAAACACGTATTATGATGATATTGACCCGAACTCGTAAAAATATTAGGACGAGTCCCAACCATTCGAACAAGTGCTTAACTCAGATCCAAAAACATCATCAAAAACCAACAAGGTGAGTCTTCATAGTCCCATTTTTCACATTGTTATGCTTTGGGATGAAATACATGCTTCGTTTTTATATGGACACGAAAACTTCTCGATTCTATTATGTATTACGTATGAGAATCTCCGCCCTTATATCATGAAATCGTTAGTTGCATTTGTTTGCAAGCGCGAATATATTGTGAATAGATCTATTGGGAGTCATGTCCCCCACTCGGGTTAGTGGTTTAGCTAACAGCGGGTGCATATATATTCAACTCACGGTATTACGTATGGGAATACTGCTCGGGGCAAAACTCATTCTAATTAAGCTTCGGTGACATGATGGTTTACGTAATACATCTCATGGAATTTATGATTTTTATAAATTCAACGCATCTGATTATGTCCATACAACTGGTCTTTTCGTGTAAACCTATGAACTCACCAACAATTTTGTTGACGTATTTTAGCATGTATTTTCAGGTAATTAAGGCAAGTGCGCCTTCGAAAACACCAACTTCAAGCTTCCGCATTTCATGGAGTCGCATGCATATTTCGAAACTAACGGAGATTTGACTGCATTATTTTTGGACGCATTAATTATGTATTAAAATCTCTGTATTATGCGAACTTCATTCCTTTCATTTTGTAAAACATTATTACAGTTTAAATTTATTTGATGTAATATTTCGAAAACGTCCATATAGTGGTCGTTCGTTATAATTATGGTTACGCTTCCGCACTTGTCATGCCTCGCTGCCAACCAAGGTAGCAGGGTGTGACAGATTGGTATCAGAGCCATAGTTATAGTGAACTAGGTTGCATTAGTAACCTAGACTATAACTGCACGTAAAAACTTCTGATTTTAAGAATATTTTTGTAACTAACTAAAAGATTACAAATGAACCTTGTTAGCAGAAACCATGAACCATCCAGAAATTATCATCCTGTCGGACTCTGAGGAGGAATACACTCCCGCAAGTCCCACGGCCACGGAAGTCTTCCCAGAAGAAGAAACCTCGGAGGAGGAGGACCCGTCGGAAGATCCGATGGAGGAATCCGAAGAAGAACCGATGGAGGAAGAGGATCCTTCACCACCGACGGCCCCTGCTCGCGTCCCGTATCACCCGGCTGAACCATCCTATAAGCCGTATAGGCCTTATCCTAACGGCCCAAAGATGTTGTACACACCCCGGAAACGGGTAAACATACCAAGAAGGGAGACTATTCCTGCCCCGACTCCCCAGCCCAATCCCCCGACTCCACACCGACGGGTAGACGCCCGGCGATGGACCTGGATACCGGAGACCCTCCGCGAATGGAGGCAGATGGAGGGAGTTCCTCCAAACTTCGAGATCGGAGGACCATCCTCCGCACCTGTCTCATCGCTCACCCTAGAGCCTGCCGATCAGACCATACCACTTTTGATCGCAAGGTCTACCAGGCATGACCACCAGATTCGGTCACTTAACCTGGATATCGGGGAGATGACCGCTCGTTTAGAGCGGGAGGAGTTGCAAAACTCCAACATATATTGGGCCAATCAGCACGCCCTTGCTATACAGCAGGACGGTTTGAATGAGCTCCGGCAGCAACTAGCCGAGAGCCAAGCCCGGATTGAGGAGTTGACGCAGCGCCTCAGTACGATGGAAAAGGGAGAGACCCCTGATCACTCCCACACCTAGTACTTTTCCATTTCCTTTGTATTAGTAGGAAAATATTATGTAATAGCATAGGATAAAATTTTTCGGGTAATAACCCGCCCCGCATGTAAGAAAAATTTCGAATGATTAATGAAAATTCCCAGATATCTATGTGATTGTGCTTGATGATTATAGTATTGTGCCGCATCTTTAAGATTCAACTTCTTACACTATGATTTTCTTTAAACTACAAGATAATGCCGCCAAAACGAGCCATGAATGCAGCTGACATTGAAGAGCTTGTTGCCCAAAGGGTGGCTGCCGCCATAGCTACCTACGAGGCAAACCGAAATAGCACAGCCAATGGGGATGGTGGTGCCAGTCGCACCACAGGAGGAACTGAAACTCACACAAAAGGTTGTGGGATCAAAGGGTTTTTAAGTTGCAAACCCCGGTATTTTAATGGAACCGAAGGAGCAGTCGGTTTGATCCGTTGGTTTGAAAAGTTAGAATCCGTATATCGTGTCAGCGGGTGCGCTGAAGGAGACAAGGTAAAATTTGCTACTCACACCTTGCAAGATAGCGCGCTCACATGGTGGAATTCCTACGTCCAGTCTGTAGGCATTGACGAAGCCTACCAGCTTACGTGGTCCACACTGAAACAGGTGATGACGGATGAATACTGTCCACGAAACGAACTCCAGAAAATGGAATCAGAATTCTGGAATCTATCAATGAAAGGAACGGACATTGCAGGATATACCAACCGATTCCATGAACTAAGTATCCTATGTCCGCAGATGGTAACTCCGGAATACAAGAAGGTTGAACGCTATATTTGGGGACTCGCTCCTCAAATACAAGGGAACGTTACCGCCTCCAACCCATCCACCATACAGGACGCCATAAGAATGGCCAACAATCTTATGGACCAAGTATCCCGGAGGAACGAAGCCAGAGCCGGGGAACACAAGAGAAAGTGGGAAGAAAAGACCGGGAAGAACACGGGTTCACAGTTCAAGAAACCCGAGACCATTAAAGCCTATGTAGCAGGAGTTGAGTCAAGGAGAAGCTATACCGGTACTAAGCCTTTTTGCACCAAATGCACCTTCCACCACAACCCTGGCCCCTGTCCAACCCAATGCGGAAACTGCAAACGTTTGGGCCATATGGCCAAAGACTGTAGATCCGGAGCCCCGGGTGCCAGTGGTAGCAACCCGAGGGGCTGTTTCGAGTGTGGTGCAACGGGACACCTCAGGAATGAGTGTCCGAAATTGAGGAACGAAGGGAGAGCTCAGGGGAGAGCATTTGTGTTGGGAGCAGGAGACGCTCGTCAGGACCCTCACGTGGTATCTGGTACGTATCTCCTAAACGATATTTACGCTTACGTACTCTTTGATACTGGGGCTGATAGGAGCTTTATATCTGATAAGTTTAGCCAGCAGTTGAATGTTTCTACTCTTCCCTTAGACAACTCCTATACAATAGAACTTGCAGATGGCAAAATAATAAAGGCAAGTAGTATCATTAAGGAATGCACATTAAAGCTAGCAGATCACTCCTTTAAGATAGACTTAATGCCTATAGAACTCGGGAGTTTCGATGTGGTGATTGGTATGGACTGGTTGTCGCATAACCAGGCTGAGATTTTGTGTGGAAAGAAAGTGGTGCGAATACCACTCAGTAAGAAGAAAGTCCTCACGGTCAAAGGGGAAAAGAAGAACCGACAATTGAATGTCATATCCGGCCTAAGAACATTAAAATGTCTTAGGAAGGGTTGCCATGCAGTGTTGGTCCAGATCGTAGAAAAAGAGTCGAAGGAAAAACGACTTGAGAATATTCCAGTAGTACGGGACTACCCGAAGGTATTTCCGGAAGACTTGCCTGGGCTTCCTCCAGCTAGGCAAGTAGAATTTCAAATCGACTTAGTGCCAGGAGCTGCACCGATCGCAAGAGCCCCATATAGACTCGCACCTTCTGAGATGCAAGAACTATCCAGTCAATTACAAGAATTGATGGATAAAGGATTCATTCGACCAAGTTCCTCACCTTGGGGAGCTCCTGTTTTGTTCGTTAAAAAGAAAGACGGATCCTTCCGAATGTGCATAGACTACCAAGAACTAAACAAGTTAACGGTAAAGAACCGCTACCCCCTCCCTAGGATTGATGACCTGTTCGACCAGCTTCAGGGATCTAGCTTCTACTCAAAGATTGATATGCGCTCCGGTTACCATCAAGTGAAAGTTCGGGAAGAAGATATCCCCAAGACGGCATTTAGAACTCGTTATGGACATTACGAATTCCAGGTGATGCCATTCGGTTTAACCAACGCACCAGCCGTATTTATGGACCTCATGAATCGGGTGTGTAAACCATATCTGGATAAATTTGTAATAGTGTTCATAGACGATATCCTCATCTATTCCCGAAGTAAAGAAGAGCATGAACAACATCTCAAGTTGATCTTGGAGTTGTTAGAGAAAGAGCAGCTATACGCCAAATTTTCAAAATGTGAATTTTGGTTGCGAGAAGTAAAATTCCTTGGACATGTGATCAACAGTCAGGGAATTCAGGTCGACCCATCAAAGATCGAGGCCATAAAGAACTGGGCAATCCCTAGAACCCCCACAAAAGTCCGCCAATTCCTAGGACTTGCCGGTTATTATAGGCGATTCATTGAGAACTTCTCGAAGATAGCAGGTTCCTTAACGGAGTTGACCCGTAAGGATGTGAAATACGTCTGGGGTGAAGAGCAGGAAAAGGCATTTCAGCTGCTTAAGCAGAGGTTGTGTAGTGCACCAATTCTGTCCCTACCCGAAGGGACTGAAAATGTTGTAGTCTACTGTGATGCCTCGCACAACGGATTAGGTTGTGTGCTCATGCAAAGGGACAAGGTCATCGCTTATGCATCCCGACAGCTCAAGATTCACGAGGTAAACTATACGACTCATGACCTGGAACTGGGAGCAGTGGTGTTTGCTCTCAAAATATGGAGGCACTATTTGTATGGAACCAAGTGCACGGTGTTCACGGACCATAAAAGCCTCCAGCATATTCTGAATCAGAAAGAATTAAATATGAGGCAACGACGTTGGGTGGAACTTCTTAGCGATTATGACTGCGAGATTCGCTACCATCCAGGAAAAGCAAATGTCGTAGCTGACGCCCTAAGCCGAAAGGAACGGGTTAAGCCATTGAGAGTCCGAGCTTTGGTAATGACCATACAGTCAAACCTAAACTCTCAAGTCCGAGAGGCACAAGAAGAGGCAGTCAAGGAGGATAATCTCCTGAATGAAGCATTGAGAGGCATGGATAAGCAGTTTGAAATTAAGTCAGACGGATGCCGATACTTCATGGGCAGAATTTGGTTACCAAAGTTTGGAGGCATAAGGAAACTGGTCATGGATGAAGGGCACAAAACAAGATATGCTGTTCATCCAGGGTCGGACAAGATGTATCACGATTTGAAGGGATCATACTGGTGGCCAAACATGAAGGCTGACATTGCTACCTACGACAGCAAGTGCTTAACATGTTTAAAAGTTAAGGCTGAGCATCAAAGGCCATCAGGATTGCTAGTCCAGCCAGAGATACCCCAATGGAAGTGGGAAAATATCACCATGGATTTTATCACTAAGTTGCCAAAGACTTCTGGAGGTTATGACACCATCTGGGTGATCGTGGATCGGCTGACCAAGACCGCACACTTCCTGCCAATCAAGGAGACTGACAAGATGGATAAGCTAACACTAACCTATCTTAAGGAGGTCGTCTCAAGGCATGGGGTGCCAGTATCCATTATATCAGACAGAGACAGCAGATTTACGTCACGGTTCTGGCAATTATTGCAAGAAGCTCTAGGAACGCGTCTGGATATGAGTACAGCCTATCACCCGCAAACGGACGGTCAGAGTGAAAGAACGATTCAGACATTGGAAGATATGCTAAGGGCATGTGTCATCGACTTTGGAAAAAGTTGGGACAGACACCTGCCATTAGTTGAGTTTTCTTATAACAACAGTTATCACTCGAGCATTAAGACCGCCCCATTCGAAGCACTATATGGACGAAAGTGTCGATCACCTCTTTGTTGGGCTGAAGTAGGGGATAGTCAGATTACTGGACCTGAAATCATCCAGGAAACTACAGAGAAGATAGCCCAGATTCGGAACCGATTGAAAATTGCGCGGGATCGACAAAAGAGTTATGCAGACATCCGACGGAAGGATTTGGAATTCCAAGAGGGAGATCAAGTAATGCTGAAAGTCTCGCCTTGGAAAGGCGTAATTCGTTTTGGAAAACGAGGAAAACTCAATCCTCGTTATATCGGACCATTCAAAATCACCAAAAGAATTGGCCCGGTAGCTTACCGACTCGATCTACCCCCAGAGCTTAGTAACGTTCATAATACCTTCCACGTATCCAATCTTAAGAAATGTCTGGCTGATGAATCACTCGTAATACCCATGGACGAGCTGGAGATAGACGATAAATTGAATTTCATTGAGCAACCGGTGGAAATAATGGACCGAGAAGTCAAGAAGCTCAAGCACAGTCGAATTCCAATAATAAAGGTCCGATGGAACTCTAAACGAGGTCCTGAGTTTACTTGGGAACGCGAAGATCAATTCCGAGAGAAGTACCCCAAGCTGTTCTCAAAAGTCCAAGCAGAGGGGAACACGAGCTAATTTCGGGACGAAATTCCTTCAACGGGGGGAGACTGTAACAACTGGCCTAAAAATATAAGGTATGAAACTCGAAAATTAAACTAATATAAAACTCGAATAATGAAGTAATAAACTCGAATGAAGTTTTATGAATCTCGAATCATATAGCAATAAACTCGAATGATATTACATGAAACTCGAATCATGTAAGTGTAAACTCGAATAATGATGTGATGAAACTCGATTTGTAAAGGCATAAACTCGGATAGCACTTTGATGAAACTCGAATAAAGAAAGAATTAAACTCGGATGATGCTGCATAAAACTCGAATGATTAAGATACAAATCTCGATTTCTAAGGGATGAAACTCGAATAAAGAAACATAAAACTCGAACAATTAAACAAAAGAAACTCGATTAAAGAGGCAAGAAACTCGGATAACAAAGGCATAAAACTCGGATAACAAAGGCATAAAACTCGAATGACAAAGGCACAAAACTCGAATGACAAAGGCATGAAACTCGGGTATAATGATATAAAACTCGATTGACACTGCAACAAACTCGATTCACACTTGAATCGAGTTTAACATTCCAGAAAATTTTCTAAGTATGTATATATATATATATATCAGAAATTATTACTATCACCTTTTCGTGCACACTTTTGTACTTTTATTAATATAAAATATGAAAACCCATACTACTTATCACTCTAAAAAGTAAGTTGTCCTTTAAAGGACAACTAGCTTGTACTTTTGTATTATTTTAATATTAAACTCCATGCAACATACAATCATGAAATCGGCCACACTTACTTTGTCCAACACTCAACCGAAAACACCTTTTCTTTTCATCATTTCACTAAATTTTAATTAGTTTATCATTATTTTTAATAACACTTTTTCTTCTATAAATAGAAGACAAACCCATTTCACAAAAACACACCAACTCACAAACTCTCTCAAAGCAAATCGGCCAA
>JAANYP010000270.1:21426-36755 GCA_020465985.1 Centrapalus pauciflorus
AAGTGTTCTGTTCTTTGTGAACAGAACCTGTTCTTTGTGAATAGGCTAAACACTTTATGTAATATGTTTCCAAGTCATCATGTATTGTTTTTGACTACAAGATCAGTTTACAAAGTCGAAGACAAAGTGGAAAACAGAACTGCTTAGCCTGCCCAAGCTGTTCTGTAACATGAAGACAAAAGGTTATTTGAAAAAGGGTGACAGACCTTTTTCTTATATCAAAATAGGCCTTTACAAGGAAGAAAGACGCAAAGTTGACATTCCTTATTTAGTAAAAGGCAATGCAACAGTAGACAAAGTGAAAAGACAAAAGTTCTGCACACAAGAAGACAAGTCTGCTTTTCAGAAAGTGCAGAAAAGGTTATGTTGTCTTTTCAACAAGACTTCTCCTTTTTCATTTCGTCCAATGAAGATGTTTCTCTTAGATCCTCTAAGTGAGTATAAAAGGAAGCTTCTAAGGTCAGAAAGAAGTGTGAAGAAAGCTAAGTGCTGAAACCCAAGAGTGAACGTGCAAGTGTGATTTTCATGCATGCAAACCTTCTGTGTAAACCAGCATCTGTGTGTATAAGCTGTTTTACATAAGCCGTTCCTTTAAGTCTTGTAAACACAGTGAGTGCTTCTTAGTGAGTGTATTCATTGTATACTAGTTTGAGTTTGTCTTAGACTAGTGAACATACTGTTGTATCTGTCATCTCAGCTTGAACTATTCCGCATTCAAGCTTGTTTGTAATTAACAAATTGTTGATAATACATACAAACATTGAGAAAATAGTGTGTAGTTTTTAAATAGCTGTATTCACCCCCCCTCTACAGCTTAAAGCTATATACTTTGGGAACCTCTCGGGACCTACACCTATGGATTGGACTTCTTGGAGTGTCTGGGCTGGGGTTGGAAAGGGGGCATAAGAATATTTGGTAATTGAGAAGTGTTCGGTTGGTAGGCGAAAAATGTGGCGAATAGCTTCAAGGGTTAGGCGGATAAGGACGGAGTCAATCTTTTTGTGAAATGAGGGACTGCCTCATTGACAAACGTCAGGTGGTACTAGAATTGTTGGAGGTAGATGATTGGTACGGAGATGGCAGTGGTGAAAGAATAGAATATTGGGTGGCCTTTGAGGATATCAAAACTGATATCCTCAGCTTAAAAATGAAGAATGGAGAGGTCCAGCTGCCAATTATGAGGAGCAAATTCTGTGAATTGATCGGTGGAAATAAGGGTTTCCTTTGGCAACTGTTGGTTTTGATTAGGGATGGGAGGATGGGGGATGGTTAGGGTGATTTGATGATCCATGAGTCTTGTAGAAAGACAACTCAGTTAGTTAAGCAGACTTGTATAGAAATAATACATTGATATTAAGTCTGAAATTAGTTTTAAACAGAACCCGTCTATTTAGTTTAAAGCATCGGGATTTTTTAATAAAATGTAAGTTCTACTGAATAAAATCCAAAGTCGATCGTTGAGAGACCAATGTTAGAATAGACGTGTTCACTCAAACACTTATTTGAACTAGAACCAATGTTGCAAAGGACATGAAATTTTATCTTGTTTTTAATTTATATTCTTAAAAAAATGAAATGCAAAGGAAAATATGAAGAGAAAATGCTAGGTGTTGAAATTCGGACGATGAACCGAATTTCGTGTAGGATCAAAACTCGGATGGAATGATGCATGTAAAATTAAAAGGTAAAGAAAAACTAAGTATAAGGAAATTGTGAGGGACCCGAGTTTCGGATGGATCAGAAATTCGGGTATGACTGCTGATATTAAATACTTAGACTAAAAATGAAATGAAAAAATTCAGAGTCGGTCTGAATTTCGTGTGGACCGGAATTTCGGGTGGACCAGGCCATACACTTAAAATTAGAGCCATATAAATGTCATCATTAGGAACTAACCGAATTTTGGGTGATCCGAAATTCGGATGAACCGAAGATGATAATTATATGTTTTCTAAGGCAAGTTTGTAGAGGCATCCGAATTTCGGATGGATCCGAATTTTGGATTGGGTCCTATTAAAATGAAAAATTAAAGGTAAAATTTACTAAGTGTGGGCCATCCTAATTTTAGGATGGATCCGAGATTGGAACGGTCATCCGAATTTTGGATGGACCCGAAATTACACTTAGAAAAATTATGCATTTACTAAGTTCATGCACATGCAGACGTGTACTGTACCAAACTTCATAAAAATGCATATCCTAATGCTAAGTATGATAAGGAACATTTTAGTTAACTGAACTAAGTTATAAAAACTGTTTTAGTAACCTAAAAATGCAAAAAATCGTTATTGAAACCCTCTAAAATCTTGAAAAATAAAAAGCTGAAAATGTAAGTTAAAATGCAAAATAAAGCAAGAAATGGGTTACCTGACCATAGAAGAGATGAAAAACTCAAGAAAGACGAAGAGAAATGGTTGAGAAATGATTTTCAACAACAATGGCGGTGTGATTGGTCGACGGTGAAAATGAGAAGGTTGCGTAGTGGAGAAAAAAACAAATCCCGCCTATATATAGGCGAGTGGGTCAGGTTTGGGTCGTCTGACCCGCGTGTGCAATTTACAACTGGTGGGCCAAAATTAAAATAAACTTATCTAAAATAAAAAGTGGCCCAACAAAAACCTTTTTGAAATTTTCTATTAAGCTAAGCAAAGAAAGGAAAAAAATAAAAATCTTTTTGGTTTTTCAATAAATTGCTAAGTAAAAATAAACAGAGACATATAATAATAACAATCTTTTTGAATTTTTGAAAATATTTGGCAAATAAAAATACGTAACAAAAATAATAATAAAATTAAACAAAATAAAATCAAATCTTTTAGTGTTTTTCAGAATACGTCACTTAATGAAAAATAAAGTTAACTTAGGAAAAAGATAAAATAGAAAAGAATGGAATAAAATATAAGAAACTACATATCCTGATTTACTCCCCCTCAAATAAACAATTAACCATTTAAATTGATCTCTAAAACCCTTTTACCCTTTGAAATTCAGAAAAACCTATTGATTAGTGTCTCACTCAACTTTGAACAATTTTCATAGCAACTTTCAGGATCATTAACATTAAAGATATACATAGATTAAGAAACGTTGAACACACTTTTGTGACACGACCTTTAAATTTAGAAGTCGGATATTTTCTAAATAGAGGAATTTCAAATAGTTACTTGTTTGAAATAGAATTGTTTAGAGAATATCTGAAGTTTAAATAGAAGGTGGATTCAATGTTAGATATTGAATTTCGATCATGTGGACTTATTTTGTAATAATTATTTTGTTAATGTTAGTCTTGTATTTATTTCCTTGTTAGTTTATCTTCAAATGTAAAAGTCAAGGGATCAAATGTGACAATGCTCCAAAGTTAATTAAAGGAGCCTTAAAATAGGCTCCTAGGGTTGTAATGAAATACACGGTTGAATACACAAAAGAAAAAAAGGCAGCCGCCACTTTTATTATACTCCCAACATTCTCTTTGTCTTCTTCATCATTACACAATTATTGAGTATTTATTCTTCTTGTGTTTGATAAAAGAAACAATCATGTGCTGATTACTACTGGGAATACATTACAACAATTGGTATCAGAGCTAAAAAGGTGGATTTCAACTCCAAATCAATCGGATTCTGCTGGATTTTCTTGAGTTCTTCGAGTTCTTCATCATTTCTTTCGGTTAGACCCTTTTAATCTTCTGTTTTTTTGCTGTTTTTGTGTTATTATTGTTATATAATCATCACATTCTCATCTTCTACTGATTTAGAGCTTATTAGGTTCACTCTTTCCATCAAAATCATCATTAAAATCGGCTGTTTTTAAAGTTTAAAAAATATGGGGTTTTGCTTGGTTTTTACTGATTATTAAGTGTTTTGGTATATTTTAAAACATATAAAGTGTTTAAAATAGTTTCCCAATCATTTAGAAACAATTTTAGGCCAAAAATCTACTCAAATCGTTGTCTGAACTGTTCTGAAAATTTAATATCTGTTGAATACCTGCTATATTTTGGACCTCACTGTAGCATTTCGGACCATCTAGGACCCCAATTCGGACCAATTTCGGACCGTTTACGACCCTAGTTCGGACCACATTTCGGTCCATTTCGGACCACATTTAGGTGTATTTCGAACCATCCTAGTGCCCATTTCGGACCCTGTTTCGGTCTCATCCGAACTTCGGACCATCCGAAGTTCAGGTCAGACATTTTTATTTTTCATAACTTGTCTTGTGCTTTAATTTAAATACTCATTTCGGACCATTTCCATTTCGGAGCATCCGAATTTGGTCCCCCTTCCTGGACAATTTTTCTAAGTGTTCGTCCGAAATAGACACTGTTCAGCCGAATCCGGACCATGTGAATTTGGTTCCTTCATCCATCCGAATCCGGTTCATCCAGCTTCACTCGTCCGAACTAGGTCCCCGCCTTGTCCGAACCAAGTGTTCATCCGAATTCGGCCCCTGTTCGAATTGCTATCCATCCGAATTTGGCTCCTTCCGAACTCAAAACCTTCATCCGAATTAGTACCATCCAGTGTACTATTCATCCGCAGTCGAGTCCATCCGATTCAAGTTTCCACCTTCAAGATCTTATTTGATTCAGTCAGCACCCTCAATCATGTCTCGTGAAGCTCTACTACTCGGATCCGAGAACAGACCACCTGTTCTGTATCCTGACGAGTACGAACAATGGAAGTCCCGGTTCCTAAACTTTGTCGGTATGCAAATCAACGGCAACCTTACGCTTCAATCCATCTCTGAGGGCCCCGTTATCTACTATCGGGAAATCGCGGCTAGACCCGAGGCTGACCCCCCTGTACTCGCATCTAAGGTTGAGAGAGAACCAGTTAATGACGCCGAGCGTGACAGGCAGCATGCCGATAATTGGGTTGAGTATCTAATCTATCATGCCCTCCCCACTGATATCTTAGTCGGAGTGGACAGCAAAATGTCTGCTAAAGAAATGTGGGACGAGCTAGAGGTACAAATGTTGGGGGCAGATCTAGATGACCGTGCTAAAATAGAGGAATCTAAGGCTAAGTTTACAGAATTTCAAGCCAAAGACGGGGAGTCGCTATAGGCTACATTCACTCGGTTCTGTGTAGTCCTCAATGAATTAAACAAACTGCACATATAAAAGGACAAGGATGACATAAACATCTAGTTCTTTTCAGCCTTAGCCCCCGAGTGGCAGATTGCTTGCCGGGCCACACGACTGGTCCTGAATATTCCTGAGGTATCGATCAATGTCGTCTTCAAAGAGCTGAAAAAGTATCAAGGTGATGTGGATCACCAGAAACAGATGGCAAATCAACTCGCATCCTTGCTGCTATCTGCTAACACGGGCATCAAACCAAATGATTCCCTAGCCTTGATCTCCAACACGAATATTCCCACTGCATCCTTTCCACAAGGTTCATCATCATCACAGTACAGGTATGCTTCTCCTCCGTGTGAGATAATAGATGAGGAAGAAGCCGTAATTTAGGAACAAATAGCCTTGTGGACAAATCGTCTCTAACAGCGACGTTTTTCCAACAAGACTAACAATCAACTCCACTATGACACCGGTCCGCGAGGATACTCAGATGACAGGAGAGATGAACGACGCGATGATTATCATCGAGATGACTATCACAGGGATGATAGGGATGAGAGGAGGTACGGCGACAGATGCGACTATCGAGATAATCGCCGTTATGAAAGGCGAGACAATAGGCGTGAGGATCGTAGGGATGATAGAATATATTATGATCGGAGAGACGACCGTCGTGAAGACTGCAGGGACGACCGCGTGGACGATCGAAGAGAGTATGATCATCGGGATTTAAAGAGAGACGACAGCCAAGAACATCGCCGCGCCGACAAGAGGCCGGTAGAAAGGAGGGATGAAAGGCCGAGAGTCGATGAACCGAAAGGAGCCGAAGAGCGTCTCTATTACAAATGTGGGAAACCTGGCCACTTTGCTCGGAAATGCAATAACAAGTTTGACAGGGACGTAGGCTACTATGAGCGGAAGTTGGAGGCCGCTAAGAAAAGAACCGATGCCATGGCTCTCGTCGCCCAGGAAGACTACTGGGATGCTGAAGATACCGACGAGGAGGATGTTAAGGGCAAGAATTGTTATATGGTTGATCATCTGGGATTGGATCACTGTGCCAGTTCAACTGCTTCTAGTTCAGACAATGCTGATGATGGGGAGACAATGACAAATCCACCAGCATGTCTGATGGCTAAATCCGACGATCCTGAATGTTCTTCATTCGGTTCAGACACAAGAGGTATATTCCTGTTACATTCAAGAGCATGTAAATATTTTATCTGTAAATACTGAATGTACATTGCACACACATATACTTGATCTAGAAGCTAGGTTAAATGCTGAAACTGGAAAGTGTGTGCAGGCTGAACATCTAGCCCAAACTTTAAAAGAGTCGTCTGAATTATATCAATCAAAGTGGTTAACAAATCACAATGTCATAAAACAGATGCTAATCGAAAACGTAGATGTATAGGACAGGAATAAATACCTTGAATCTTGCATGGATAGGTTATCTAATGAAAAACTCTCGTTAAAAGAAGAAATATATGTACTTTCAAAACAATTAGAGACAGTAAGTATGGAAAATATAGACAGTTTAGAAAAATATAAAATGATTGAAGAAGATAGAATAAGTTTGTACTCACGAATAAAGACCCTTGACGATGCAATTTTTAAAAGGGGTCAAACTGAACAAACTATTCATTTGAATCAACCCAAAGAAACTAGGTTGTACCGTTTTAAACAAGGAATAGGTATTAAAATTCCTAAATATTTGGAAAAGGCTCAAAGAGTTTTACCTTTATTTTATGATATGAATTATATGGGAGCTGGACTTAAATCTTTCCTTTTTGAGCCATCAAAAGAAGTTTTAAACTAAGAGAATGAGAAACGTGTTGAAAATACAGAAAAAGAAATTTCTTTTTAATATGAAGAACTTAACGAGAGTTATCCTTCTAGAGTACCCACTTTAGAGGAAGACTTCTTGTCATCTTATTCAGAAGCTGAATTGAAAACACAACCTGAAAAACCAATTCCTCGACTTTATATTCCTACAAAAGTTCTTCAACATCAAATTACTGTTTTAGAAAAGGAATTAAAGTCAATTCAAAAAAAAGCTCTTGATTTTCAAGAAGCTCTTCTTAAGAGTGAAGAAAAATTGGTAAATCAAACTTTTCAACAATCTGTGGAATTAACTGTCTACATAGTAAATTTGACATGGTTTCTCAAACGTTGAAAGATTTTTCAAAAGAACAAACAGTTTCTAATTCCACCAAAATCTCATGTGTGTCATCCAACAAAGGTAAGACTAAAGCTGAAACTTCTTCTATCATTTATAAAGGTGAGTGCTCAAAACCGTTTAAAAATGAGGTTTCTAAAAAGACTCAGATCCAATCCAAGTCTTTTAAGAAACCCACTCACCAACAAAATGATAATTCTGTAAAGTCTAAATCTTCCATGCATACTGAGTCTAATCATTTTGTTCCTACAGATTATGTAAGAAGAGTTCCTAAAACCACCATGCTGGATTTCTCAAGTTTTTTTGTGAAGAAGGCTATAATGCCAAGTGAATTTGTTTCTAGAGATAGGATATCCCTAATCTCATAAAACAATGTGTGTAACAATGTAACGAATTCTTCTGCTTGTTTAAAGTACTCTTTCAGTGAATTGTTTAATTTATTTCCAACTCGTTATAGACGACAGGTTCATGAAATGAATGCTTATGTGCCATATCCTGTTAAAAGAATTCGGAAAAAGAAAATAAAAAATGTTGCATCATCAGCCACAAATAAATATGAGACTTGTCCTTTGCAGAGGCCCAAAACCAAAGCAAAAGTCAAAAAGGTCTCAAAAAGTCAAAAACCGTTGCTAATTTCATCGCCTAAGCTTCCAAAGCCCAATAAATCCAATCTTCAATGGATTCCAAAGGGCTATGCATTCGGACCACACATAAATGCTAAATGGGATCCTAATACTGCACACGTGCCATTTACACCTGGAACTCCTAACAAAAAGGGACCCATATTCAGATGGGTAACCAAAGTTGTGTGATATTTATGCAGATGGTTCTTGGTTACTTCTGATCAAGACCCGTTTCTCAATGAATTGGCTTCTTCATAGACTAGGACCCGTTCTTCTGCTTGTCGGTTGTGCTTAAACCGACACGTTTGGCTTCTGTGCACACAGCTCAGGACCCGGTATTAAATCATCATGTTTTCTGAACATCTCGGTTCAGAACACGGTTTGATTGTAAATAAAAGATGGATGTGTTTGAATGCATATAGTTTTTCATTATAAGAATTTATTTCCTTTTCAGGCTAAATCCATATATCATTTAGGGTTTGATTAATCACATTCGGTTCATCACCCATCAATCAACGTAAACTTGCATTTTACGCTCATACTTTTGTCGTTGCACACTCGGTGAGTCTTCATAGCCCCTATTTTCACACTGTTATGTTTTGGGGTTGAAATACATGCTACGTTTTCATATGGACATGGAAACTAGCTACTTCATTTCATGTGGTTCCATTAGCCCTCAAATCATGAACCGTTAGTTACATTTATTTGTAAGCGCGAATATATTGTGGATAGATATATCGGGAGTCATGTCCCCCGTTCGGGTTAGTCTTACCGGCTAACGGCGGAATGCATATATATTTAACATTACGGTATTAGGTATGGGAATACTACATTGGACAAACTCATAATTAAGTTTCGGTTGAATGATGGCTTTTTATGTAATACATAACATGAAATTTAAGATTTTATAAATTCAAACTCAACTGTTGATGTCCATACAAGTCATATTTACGTGTAAACCTATGAGCTCACCAACAATTTTGTTGACGTATTTTAGCATGTATTTTCAGGAATTTAAGGCAAGTGCACCGCATCGGAAGTATTTGCAAGCTTCCGCACTTTTGGAGTCGCATTCATTTTCAAACCATTGGAGATTTATTTGCATTATTTTTGTTATAATTATGTATTTAAATCTCTGTATCTTGCGAACTACTCTTTATCATTTTCGAGTTATGTAAAACATTTCTATATTTTGAAATTATATCAATTTATAGTGAACTAGGTTGGATTAGTACCCTAGACTATAACTGCACTTAAGTTCTATTGAATTTTTGAAAATATTTTGTAACTAACTAAAAGACTATAAATGGACCTTGATAGCAGAGAACATGTCGAACAACACCATCATCATCTTGTCCGATTCTGAGGATGAGTACACCCCCATGAGCCCCAAAGTCATGGAGGTTTTCACCGAAGGAGAACCGTCTGAAGAAGAGGACCCCTCCGAGGAGCCGATGGAGGAATCAGAAGAGGAGCCCATGGAAGAATTCGAAACCGAGAGGATCCACCACCCTCGGTGATCCTCTCCTACACACCATACCACCCCAAGGTTCCGTCATTCAAACCGTACCGTCCCCACCCCAACAGCCTAAAGATGTTGTTTACACCCCGAAAGAGGGTAATCATACCGAGACGGGAGACTATTCAAATCGCGGCTCCCAAACCCAGTTCACCACCACAGCAGCGACGGGCAAACACCAGTAGATGGGGATGGATGCCCGAGACCCTCCAAGAGTGGAGGCGGGAGGAGAGAATCCCCTCCCACTTTGAGATCGGAGGACCATCCTCCGCACCTACCCCACCGCTCACTCAAGAGCCCGCCAATCAGACCATACCTTTCTTGGTAGCTCGGTGTTCAAGGCACGACCTCCAGATTCGGTTGCTTAACCAAGACATTGAAGAGATGACTGCCCGTATGGAGCGGGAGGATTTGCAAAACTCCAACATATACTGGGCTAACAAGCACGCACTCGCCATCCAACAAGACGGGCTAGAGGAGCTTCGGCAACGACTAGCCGGGAGCGAGGCACGCAATGAGGAGCTGACGCAGCGCCTGAATGCATTGGAAAAGGGAGAGACCCCCGATCACTCCCACACCTAGGAAGTGGACTTAAGAAAATTATGAATCTGTAAGAAAATTATGAATGATTAATGAAAATTGCAAGTTATTTATGAATCTGTGTTTGATGATTATAGAACTGTGCCTTAATAAAAATTTAAATCTTTAAGACTCAACTTCTTACACTATGCTCTTTTCTTTAAATTTTAAGATAATTCCGCCAAAGAGAGCCATGAACACCGCTGAGATCGAACAATTGGTTGCACAACGAGTGGCAACAGCTATAGCCACCTATGAGACCGACAGAATTAGCACCGCAAACGGTGATGGAGGAGCTAGTCGCACCACGGGAGGGTCTGATTCAACCCAGAAATGGTGTTATAAGCTGTGATCCTCGATACTTTAACGGAACAGAAGGTGCTGTCGGGCTAGTTCATTGGTTCGAAAAACTGGAGTCTGTGTTTCGCGATAGTGGTTGCATCAAGGATGAGAAGGTCAAGTTCGCAACCCACACTCTCTAAGACAGCGCCTTGAAATGGTGGAATTCTTATGCTCAATCGGTAGGAATTGATACAGCTTACCAACTCGCTTGGACCGAGTTAAAATAAATGATGACAAACGAGTATTACCCGAGAAACGAACTACAAAAAATGGAGTCAGACTTCTGGAATCTGGCTATGAAAGGAACGGGTGTAGCTGGGTACACCAACCATTTTCACGAGTTGAGTCTGTTGTGCCCACAGATGGTCACTCCGGAGTACAAGCGTATTGAGCGCTACATTTGGGGAGTCGCCCCCCGAATCCAAGGGAATGTCACCGCATCCAACCCAACTACTATTCAGAGCGCCATCCGAATGACGAACAACTTAATGGACCAAGTGGCACAAAGGAACGAGGCCAAGGCTGGGGAAAACAAGAGGAAGTGGGAAGAAAAACCAGGGAAAGGTTCGGGCTCACAGTCCAAAAAGCCCGAAACCATCAAAGCTTTTGTCGTCGGAACTGAGTCTAGGAAGGACTATACCGGCACTAAACCATGGTGTAACCAATGCACCTACCATCACGTAGGTCCCTGTCCAACCCCTTGTGGGAAATGTAAGAAGCTCGGTCATCTGACCCAAGACTATAAGTTTAACACCAACGGAGGCAGCAACGGCACGCAAAGGAGCTGCTTCGAATGTGGGAACACTGGGCACTTCAAGAAGGATTGTCCCAAGAAAAGGAATGGTGTTGGAGCTCAAGGGAGAGCTTTTGTATGGGGAGCAGGTGACGCTCGTCAAGATCCCAACGTAGTAACGGGTACATTCCTTTATAATGATATGTATGCTTATGTGCTATTTGATACTGGGGCTGATAGAAGTTTTATATCTGTTGGTTTCCTATACCCTTGCTAGGTTAAATTAAAACTTTACGAAAAATGAAATAACATAACTATGCAAGAATATAAAACCTTAAGGATCTAACCAAACAAGCTAAGCAACTAATTATTAAAATAAAGAGATGAATAAGAAAAACTAACCTTGAGAAAATTCGCAATTTTCTCCACGAAGAACGATTGCACGAACAGCCTCTGAATCGAGTATCAAGTGTCTAGAGCAAGATCGCCTCTAGTTGTTCACACCCAATGAATAAAAGAAAAGATAATTATAACCTTTCTAAGCTCAGATCTCAGAGTCCCAAAAACTAGTATCCCTTATGATTGTTAGAGAACTTAGAATTGAATGAGCGAGGAATGAAGCAGGCAGAGGCTGCCTATTTATAGGTTTTAGAAACCTACAAATTTTTGATCCCAAATCCATGTGGGATGGATTGGTGCCCCCCCCCCCCCCCCCCTTAGGGTTTAGGGGGTGCCCTGTTGACTATCAACTAATTGCAGTTTGGCCCCTGTACTTCCTCAATTAATTCTATTAGCTTCCGGTTAATTTATTAACTATTAATAAATTAACAAACTAACCCATTAATCAAATATAATCAATTATTTAGTTTCTAATTAATTTATTAAACATAATAAGTTAACAAATGTAACATCCGGCACTGAACCAGGTTAGCAACAAAACCCTAATCCACATTTAATAGTCAATTATAGCCTAATCAATAGTCATTAGAACTTAATCAAATGATTAACAAGGCTTATTAGAAAACTCAACTCAATTAGAATCAAATTCATCGGTGCGATGAATCGGGAAATCAATTAATCCGATCAATTTACAATATGAGGGATTAATTCAACTAAGTACATAATTAAATTATGATTAGTAACACTAATCATACACTAATACAATTACTTAACATTAATTATGCAAGACTAACACAATTCATTAAAACAATGCATTCAAAAAGTATTTTGAATTTACAAGAAAAGGAAAATACAAGAATACATTCTAAATACATTCTAAATACTTTTATACAAAAAAAAAATGAAAATACATCAAAAATACACCCATATAGGCCGGCCACTAGGAAGGACACAAGGACACAAGAAAACAATTTTTTTTATAAACCTCCATCACCCTTTCAACATCAAATCCTTCAACACCATTTCCTTTCAATTCAAGAGGGATTTTACACTCAACCTCCACCTTTTCAAAGACCAATTTTCTCTATAAATAGGGAGCAATCCTCCTCATAATTTTCACACCAAAAACCCTTTCTTCCTCTCACAAGATCCGGCCACCTCTCTCTTTTCCAAGAGAAAGTTGCAAATTTTGCATTCTTTCAACATTTCAAGTGTTCTTTTGGTACAAGTCTTGCAAGGATCTCAACTTCTACTCATTTTCATTCCTATAACACATCAAAGTAAGTATATACTAGCTTATATCATCTTATATTTATGTTCATATAAGTCTTGCTTAATATATATAATCACCTACAACAACAAGTTTCATAAAAACTCAAGTTTATAAGTTTCTAGTTGTTATTTTTAAGTTGTTTCTTTAAATGTGTTTATGAATATATGAACACATTATAAGCATGTTAATATTATGAAAACATGTGTTATATATGTGGTTTTATAACTATTATGGCTTTTAAACAAGTTGTCTTTAAATAAACAACAAGAATCATAAGTTGTTTTAAATTTATAAACTACGGAATTTTGGCAGAATATTTGTATCGACTTTGAAAAATCATAACTAATTCATAACTCAACGAAATGAGTTGATTCTTGTCTCAAAAGTTAGATCTATGTCTTAACTATAGATCTGCAATTTTTCATAATTTAGTTTGAAGTTTAAGACCTCCAGAAATTATTTGAGAAACCGAAAGTTTGACAGCTCAAAAATGGCCAACATAGCGTTTTTAACGAGATATTTCACCAACCTAAACAACTCGAAAAATGGCCGTTCTTGATTCTAAAAATCCTTTGTATATAGTAGTTTAATGTCCTAGAAAACCAAAGTCTAAAACATTTTGGAGCTTGGTCAAAGACAGCCACAAAGTAGGCCGAAAAACCTCCGAAAAAGCTGGAAAATTATATATATATAAACTTGACGTTTTAAGCAAATCTTATTTTTAAACTTGTAATGTTGGGTGATTTAAGACATAAAAATCTATAAATATACAAATTATCATATATTAGTGATATTAAGTTCTTATCATTATTTAGGACTCGGTTAAACACCTCCGGTTTCATCACCCATCAAACAACGCACTTTTGCATTTTTGCGCGTCGTTTTGCCATCACAAGTTCGGTGAGTCTTCATAGCCCCTATTTTTCACTATCTATTGGGGTGGAAATACATGCACTGTTTTTCATATGGACATCAAAACTGTTTATTTCTTATATGTATTACATGTTCGGATTCCATCAGCCCTTATATCATGAACCGTTAATTGCATTTATTTGTAAGCGCGAGTATAATGTGGATAGATCTATTGGGAGTCATGTCCCCCATTCGTGTTAGCTCGGTTCGGCTAACAGCGAGTGCATATATATTCAACACACGGTATTACGTATGGGAATACTGCACAGGGCAAACTCATTCTAATTAAGCTTCGGTTGCATGATGGTTTATGTAATACATACACGGAATTTATGATTTTATGAATTCAACTCATCTGATAATGTCCATACAACTGGTCTTTTCGCGTAAACCTATGAGCTCACCAACAATTTTTGTTGACGTATTTTAGCATGTATTTTCAGGTAATTAAGGCAAGTATGCCTTCAGAAGTAACCACTTTCAAGCTTCCGCACTTAAGGAGTCGCATTCTTTTTCAAAACGTCGGAGATTTATTTGCATTATTTTGGATAATTTAATTATGTATTCAAATCTCTGTACCTTGCGAACTACTCTTTATTATTTACGGGTTATGTAAAACATTTCTACCTTTTAAAGTTATATCGATGTATTTCTTTTTTTGAAAACGTACCCTATAGTGGTCGTTCATTATGATTGCTCACGCTTCCGGACGTCACGATTCGTTTGCCAATGGGGTACGGGGGTGTGACAGCTTGGGATCGGAGCCTAGCTATAGTGAACTAGGTTTGCATTTATACCCTAGCCTAAACTGCACGTTACGATTACTGATTTAGAAATATTTTGTAACTTGTTGTAACTAACTGAAAGGACCTATGCATGGTCCTTCCTTGATAGCAGAAAACATGTATCACCAAAGAGATAATCATTATTGTAAGACTAACGAAGAGTGAGTCATACCCTAGTAGCCAATGCAATCGGAAGTCTTTCCTGAGGAGGACCCGCCCGAGGAGGAAGGACCCCTCGGAGGACGAGGGCCCCGATGGAGGAATCCGAGGAAGACCATGGAGGAAGACTCAGATGGGGAAGGATTTCACCCCCGACGTGCCCCTGCTCGAGTCCCGTTATCACCCGGCCGCGAACCATCCTATAAGCGTATAGGCCCTTATCCTAACGGCCCAAGCCTGTTGTACCCACCCCGAACGGGTACACACCCCGAAGAAGGGACTCTATTCCTGTTCCGACTCCCCAACCCAAATCCCCCGACACCACACCGACGGGTTAGACGCCGACGATGGACTTGGATACCGTAGACCCTCCCGCGGGACCTGAGGCAGATGGAGGGTGTTCCTCCCACACTTCGAGATCGGAGGACCATCCGCCGCACTGTCTATCACGTCATCAAGAGCCCACCGATCAGACCATACACTTTTGATCGCAAGTTTACCCGGCATGAACCACCAGATCCGGCCACTTACTGGATATCGGGGTAGATGGACCCGCTCGTTTAGAGCGGGAGGAGTTAGTTGAAAACTCCACCATACTATTGGGCAACCAGCAAGCCCTTGCATTATTACAGAGGACGGACTGAACGGAGCTCTGCAGGCAAACTAGCCGAGAGAAAGGCCCGGATGAGGAGGCTGAAGTTCAGAGCCTCAACGAAATGGACAAAGGGAGATGACAC
>JAANYP010000271.1:0-113579 GCA_020465985.1 Centrapalus pauciflorus
TTATATATATATATATATATATATATATATATATATATATATATATATATATATATATATATATATATATATATATATATATATATATTTATTTATTTATTGATTTTTTATCGTTATATGTTTATTAATCAGTTTGTTTATGTTATATTTAGTTTTAATAAGTTTTTTATTTTTAGTTAGTTATATATATTTTTTTATAATCTTGTGAAATATTATATATATATATATATATATATATATATATATATATATATATATATATATATATATATAACTTTGTTTGAAAAAATAAGTTTTTATTCGATTTACGTGATTATATTGTTTGAAAAAATAAGTTTATATACATACATACATACGTACGTACGTACGTACGTACGTACGTACGTACGTACGTACGTACGTACGTACATACATACATACATACATACATACATACATACATACATACATACATACATACATACATACATACATACATACATATATATATATATATATATATATCCGTTAAATTGAAAATCTAAATGGTTCGTTGTTTCATGAATTTCATTAATTCAACAAAAATTTAAAAAGTGAAATAATTCATCTTTTTTTTCTATCGGAATAATTTATAGATTGATTAATTGTTTTTACGTTCGGTCAAATTAAAAATCAGAGTTTCTCGTTTTTTCCGAGTGAAAACATTTAAAATTAACTCAGTTGACTTTATTTCCAATCGTTTAAATTTAATATGGTTCATCGTTTTTTGTGAGCAAAAGTATATAAAAACTAATATGGTTAGTCATTTTTTTGTTTGGTTAAATCGAAAATCGATGTTCTTAAATGTTTTTTCCAATAAAAACCGCTAAAAATTAGATTAAGCAGTTGTTTCTGCCATTTGATTAAATTGAAGACCGAAACGGTTCGTTATTTTTTCGTGCGAAAAGTTTTAAAGTTGAAACGACGAACCATTTCAATTTTTCCAACGAAATAGTTAACCAAATGGAAAAAAACGACCCGTCATATCTATTTTTAAGTATTTTCGATGGCAAAAAAATGAATAATCATTCCAATTATCGATTTGACCACATGTAAAAAACAACCAAATAATCTTATTTTTAACGTTTTATAAGAAAAAATGATGAACCATTCCGATTTCCAATTTAACGAAACGGATATACGACGAACCAATTTAATTTGAAGTGTGTGTAGGAAAGTCGTCTTAGAAAACCACAGGAACATTTCTGTATAAATATAGAAAACCATAGGACCTTAAATGTAGGAAACCAAAAAGAGTTTTTTGTAATTATATATATAACAATTTACAACCTGCGTTCCTTTTAAGCTATCTTAAGCAGGCTGCCAGGCAGCTCAAGCAAGCAGGTAAGATTTTTGTTATCATGTGATAACTTTTGATATATTGTATTACGATCACATTATTTTTGTCTACATTCTGATATAAAATTTATTGTCGTCAGAACCATTTTTGTTAAGCAGACAGGCATGCAGCTGCCTAAATATATGATTTTATTTATAATTGTTTTGTTGTTCTATTAAAATGTTTGTTATATTTTATAAAAATACAAATATATCGTTATGATCACTTTCCTTTAAACTATATTTTTAACATAAATTTGTATTTCGTCTCAAACTATATTAAAATGAATTTTTTTATTTAGTTGATCAATCGATCGAACTCTTTCGTTCACCGAATGGTAAAGCTAGCTGGCTGGCAGGTAAACGACAATTTTTTTTTATTTTATATATGATATATAACATTTTTGTTTTCCTGTGGTAACCTTTAATATATTATATTTTATTAAAATTTGAATATATTATTATGATCGCATTATTTTAATCTACATTCTGATATAAAATTTTTATCATCAAAACTATTTTTATTAGGCACATAGGTATATAACCAACTAATTATTTTATTTCATACATAATATATATTTGTTTTATTTCTTTGTTATAACGTTTGATATATTATATTATACGAAATGACAAATATATCATTATGATCACATTCTTCTTTTCTACATTCCAACATAAAATTGTTTTTCGGCTCAACTATTTTTAAAATGATAATTTTTTTTATTATTTTGTTGGTTGATCAATCACATTCTTTCCATTGGTAAACTTAGATTAAAAACATAAAATGATCCTCAATTGAGATTCACGATCGGTACCTAATGTTATTTTATTATTTTAAAGTAATATATTTATAAATATACAATTTATGATCCCGCTGCAATGCACGAGTTACACATCCCTAGTTAATAACATATATAAAAAGTAATACTAATTATTTAATCAAGTGTATCAACATATTATAAATAACTCGAAATGTCGTTATGAAGAATGATGACGCAATTGTCTTGTTATTTATTAAAAGATAATGGCTTTTTTGCAAATTTTGAAAAGTACAAGGAATTTTTCAAATATTTTGAAAATTTAGAAAATTAAAGCACAAAACGGTACGTTTTGGTTTCACTAATGTTAGTTATATAAATAAACATAAATATTTTGGAAACTTGTGCCATTGATCACCAAAGGTTTGTGACATTAAGTTTACTTATATTGACTTTTGTGTCTATAGAATTTTTCAAATATGTGCATTAAATTTAAGCTAAAACACACTTTGTTTTCTTTTTAAAGAAACTTATAAATTGAAGACACATGACACCCATGTAGACATATGTGTTTATGTATTTAAAAATTTAAACTTATAATCTTAAAAGGAGACATAGTTATTTAAAATACCATGTTTTAATAAACTAGTTTTTTAATAAATAAGACAAGTAGACAACTGCAATATATAAAATAAACACACACATGTGCTTAGGCAGTGGCGGACCCAGAAATTTTTTTTATGGAGGTCGAAATTTAATAGCTTCGAGAGTGTATGTACTTGTGTCTTCAATTTTTTTTTAAATTTCAAACTTTCGGTCGGTTTATCTACATCGATCATGTAATAAAACAAATACGTAAATGATAATTTCATAACTCTTAATTCTTAAATAATAGTCTAGATGTCTAATGAAATAAAACAATTAAAAAAATGTAACTTAATAATAAACATTTAAAAATCTTAACTCTTAATTCTTAAATAATAGCCTAAATTTCTAGTCTATATCAAATAGTCCAACACTTCAACAATTAAACTAATAATTTCATAAACAATTATGAATACTTAAAAACTTAAAAATGAATTCTAATAATTTCATAAATACTTATACATACTTAAACTAATAATTTCATAATAATTATAAATAATTATAAATACTTACAAACTTAAATAATTATATCTGCTCTACTGATTAGGTGAGAAAGTGAGAAGTGAGCTCGTCTGTAGCGGTGGCGACTGGCGAGAGCGAGACGGACAGACGGCGAGAAGCAGCCGGCAAGCGGCGGTCGGCAAGCAGCGGGCGACGAGCTGCGGGCGGAGGCGTGAGAAGTCGGTGGCGGTGGCAACTGGTCACTGGTGTGTTCTCTTTTGCTTCTTCTGTTTGCGTTTTCTTTTGCTTCTTCCCTTTTCTCCAAAAGAATTTCAGTGGCAAAAGGAAAAGAACATAGAAAGCAACTGCAGGGAATGTCTTTGAAGCCCAAAATAAATTTTTAAGTTTTTGGCCCAAACCCAAATACAGGTTTTGTCTTTAATTATTTGTTAAATAGGTAACCAACTATTACGTATATGTATATTTTTTTATATTTTGTATCATATTTTTTTATATATAAAATTTTTAAAACTTATCAAAATTATAGGGGTCGGACTTCAAAAATCATCGGGGTCATAATTTTTTAATCATATATATAACACGTAAAAAAAAAATTTATCGGGGTCGTTTGACCCCCAACCCCATATACTCGGTCCGCCCCTATGCTTAGGTTCAGAATCAATATGGTATCACATATTGGAGGTACCTCAGGATACCATCTATATATATAATAAAAGAGAAAACAAATCGTTACATGATTGTTATGCACAAAAAGACTTCAACATGTTCATCATCATAAGAAGAGATCTTTGATAAAAACATGTTTGATACACTTAGTGGATATTGTTAGGCTTTTTAATGACTCAATCAAACCTAGTGATGATTTGTAATAGTACTCTAAGTCTGTTAAACATTGTTACATTAGTTGTAACTTGGCAGAAGGTTAAAACTTATTATCAGTTGAATAGGTTATACAGTTTAATTCTAAGCTATCCATGTTTATTGGACATGTTTGACATAGTTAACCGCATTATTCTTTGTAAACATGTTAAACAGTTATTAGAATGTGTTTCCGAGTCTTCATCTAATATTTTGAAAGTTGGGATCAAACTGAAGAATCAAGACAATTGAAAAAATAAAACTGGTACAGCCTACCTAAATTGTTTAGTTGAAGACAAAGAAGATATTTGATAAGGGTGACAGATCTTTTCTTATATTAAAATGACCTTATAAGAATGTTATAGTTGATAAGATGATTTGCTTCTTTGGGACAATGTCACGACAACAGAATACAAAAGAACAAGACAAAGAATTTCTGCAGAACAAGACAAAGATGTTTTCTTGCAGATCTGTCTTTATACAGAAAAGTTGGTTTGTCTCATTATGAGACATTCTCGTCTTTCTCTTTAACCAATGAAGAAGTTTCACTATGATTCGTCTAGCAGACTATATAAAGAAGATTCCAATGAGAGAAAAAGTTTACACAAGAATGTGAACATAAGTGAATTCGTGCTTTTACGTATAACTTCAACTTGAGAGACTAAAAGCAATGCGTGTCCAAGTTAATCTTAGTGATCCGGTCCTCAAAGTTGTTTAGTGTTCTCAAAATTGATCAGTTAAGTATTGAGTGAGACTTGGTGAGTCGATCATTGTAACTAGTTTGAGTGTGTCTTAGATTAACAAAAGTTGTTGTTTATCCTGTCATCTGACTTTGGATCTTTTCGCAATTCAAACTTGTTTGTAAAGTTAACGTACTTGTTAATATAAATATACAAACATTAAGAAAAATTCGTGTGATTTTAATTGGGTTGTATTCACTCTCCATCTACAACCACTATTGAAATACTTAAAGATATCATTTTGGGACCTACAATGGCGTTATCATGTTTCACCTAAAAAAAATAAATACACTTCATTACTTTTAAAATAAAATACAAATACAATTCATTATTTCTAATATCTTTAAATATTAATAAATAATTAACTCTGTCCACTATTTGAATATCCTAATAATTTTATATTTCGTCATTATCTATTTGATATTTGTTAATATCATGATAAAATTTAAATCTACATCCAAACTATATCATATATACTTAACTATATATCTAATTAAAAAATATATTATTTGTTTATAAATTTATTAAAATATATATATTATAATACTAACATTTACAAGGTGGTAAATGCACTGTTTATAACCTGTTTCCAACCCCTGTTCACAAGAACAGTGCCATCCCCTTTTCTTATATTCTTAACCTAATCCTCGCAGCTCCCTTATGCAGTTATGCCACTTTCTATCATTTTTCTCTGCAAACCTAGCCGCCTGTGGTGGTGGCGCTGCACCGGTCAGCGGCGGTCGAGGGGGAGAGATAGAGACGGGCGAGTGTTGCGAGGTGTATGAGACTGTGAACACTGAGAGAGATATGTGAGGCTGGACGGTGGTGATGGCGGCGTGTTGTGGCGGTGGCGGCGCTAGGGTTTGGGCCGCAGCCGCCGGTCGAGAGATTGAGGAAGAGCGAGTGAGCGAGAGGGAGCTGAGTAGGAGGTCAGGTTGTTGTTTCTGGTGTTTACCGGTGAGCCGCGCCAATTTCATCATCCGCTCCACCGATTTCCTGCTTCATGCGATGATCATCGTTTGAAATCCTCCCTTTACTTCTATGACTCATTTGCTCCTTTCGTCTTCTTGACCCGTGTTTCCTTTCTCTTAGCAGCATCGATGCTCTCTCAGCAGTACCCATCCATTTTGGACTTCAACGGGCACCAGCTCCCCTCCTTGCATCTGTTAGAAGTCGAGATCGAGCCTACCTCTGCATCTTTGAAAACCAGTGGTATTGAGTCAAAACCGATCTGCACCTAATGGTGCATCATGTTCTCGGTGAGGTTTTTTTTTCAGTTTCATGCTCAAATTAAGAATGTTTATGTTTTTAAATATGTTTCTTCGTTCTGATCATGGTTGTTTTTTATGCTTCATATATCAGAAATATTTCAAATGTATGTATGTAGGTGGTCAGTTACTTCATTCTTTTACACAACTCTATTATAAAAGGTAACATTGGACGGTATCATTATTTTTGTATTTTGCCACATTAAAATAGGTTCCTCCATTGTTGAGGAGATGCTTGGATTGTGTTTTTCCTTGTATTACCGGTTAGAATAACTTATTGCTTACTTGAAGCATTGGCTGTCTTTAGACTGAATGAACTTCTGTAGTGCAGAGCTCCCACCTTCATATGACCGATTGATACTAATGGTATGGAGCAATGCTGTATAATTTGCAAAATATACATAACATGCATGATGCACAATCTCAGGGGAAAATGTTTTGGGTCCCTTGCTCATCTTGGAAGAGGATAAATTCATTGTGGCAATACATTTGTGTTAAATCCGGCTTCAAATTTGAGGGTTTGCGTTTGAGTTCTTATAATTGACTTGTGAAGGTTTGTAGATTTGGATCTGGGTTCAATTTAATGATTTTATTTTAGATGTTCTACACTTCCTGACCTTTAAAATTTGTAGTTGGAAGATACAGAAGAGGTGGCCATAGTCATGGTTACGGGGGATCCAATCATCACGCCAGAGGAGGTAATGCATTCATATATACTTTTTCAACCTACAATTTTTCATGTGATTTTATTGGCATCATCTTGCATATAATTCGAGTATCACACAACATTGAAATTCATCAAATAGATGTATGCCATTTAATTTTGTACAACTAATCAACTTTTATTCATTTTCAAAATAGCTTCGGATGTATTTTGACATCATGTTTGTAACTATTTTGTATGGCTATGTTGTTTTAACTCAAAAGACTAAACTTTTAAAGGAATAATTCGGATTTGAAATGTTTGTAGTGAATGTACATCACATAAGATGGACGTATTCAAGAAACTGACTGAAGGAATCAATTGATGGTTGCTTCTCCATCTTTTTAAATAAATGGGCTTCAAGAGTGACTTCCGATCCTTATGCATCTCTGATTTCTTCTCCATCCTTAAATTGATATATTGAAGATGTACACAAGGTAAGTCATATCCACATCTCATCGATCTATCTTTCTTAATTCTAGCCCTACAATGTGAAACCAGTCCACTGTAATACACTATTACTGTTGTTTTGAGTTTGTATTTGATTTCATTGTGTCAAACAGGGCCATCAAAAATACATAATCGTTTTCTTCATGACTAAAATTTTATTTTACAAAGTGGTTTCAATTAGGTTTATCATGATGCATTGTGTTTATGTAGCAAAATTATGTCTTAACTATATTTTGTTTAAAGAAATCAAAAATACAATTACGGGTTCATGAAATATATATACTTTTTACTATAATTCTGTTATGAACACCCATATCGGTGTTTATAAATACAAACTACAGTGAAGATCAATTATACTAGAAATAGTTAATTTTTCTATAATACGTGAATGAAATCATAACCCCTTTAAGGCAAAAAAAATGCATTCACTATTTTATTGTATGTGTTTTATATGATAAAAAGGTAAACAACAGCTTCTTTCCTTCTTCTCTTTTCATGAGCTTCTAAAGGGATGCAATTACTTTCTGTTTCAATTCTATCTTTGTGTTTATGAAGAATGATTAAATTATTTATATGGTTAACTCATAAAATTTTTTGGTTATTGTGACCTGCAATACCATCCACAGCGACCCCTAACCACAGCTCAACTGATTTCCTTCGTTGCGACAATTTTGAATCTCTTTTGTCTTTTGCAATAGTCCTCTTTCCTCCCCTTGCTTCTCCATCTTCGATCGATGAGTCTCTTGCTTCTTCATCTTTCGAAATCAACTGAAGAAGATCAAGGATATGTTGTCTTTCTGTCTTCAAGAAATCGTCCGTTGATTTAATTGATGGTTGATTCTTATGAAATTACAAGCATATCATTTTTTGTGAGTTTTGATTCGAAATATTTGAAGCCGCTTATGATAAGTTTTTCTCTATTTCTTTTTATTTTTTCTTTTTGAGGATCTTGCCGAATGGTTAATCTATAAATCAATTATATTTCTCGCTTCCTACTACATGTATCTGATGATATTAGCATAATGTTTGATGTTACGTATTATCATTTTTTAGATATTTATGTAGTTAATGGCGAAATATGGAGAGACCATTTTCAAGTTAATGATATTTAATAATCAATTGTAGTTTTTTGGTGCAGGTCCTTAATATTCAATATTGTATCCTATCATTTATTGAATGTTTATATCAGGTTACATTCGAAACACTAATATCAACCACGACGATTCAGAGATAAGCCTTGGAAGCATCCCCAAGCAGACAAAATTTCAATTTTGGGTTTAACGAAGATAGTTGGAAGCTCTTTTGCATCCAAATGGTAATAATCTGTTCTTACTAATGATAATCTGATTATAAGATCTACATATATTCATATGTTTTAATTTTCTAAACTGGTTATCTAATTCTAAACCAAGTCTATGATATCTGGTTATGTCATTCTGATTGTCCAATATTATATAATCACTTATGAAAAAAACATCACAAACAATTCCGATAAAAAAGTAGTGCATTACAAGTATCTAAACCTGGAATATAGACTTTTTTATTGACAATTTATGCTTATGCAGAATTACATATCTATTCATCTTCACTGTTAGATGTTCTGAAAGACAATCTATATAAACTTGGTTGGTATATGGGAGATAAAATTTATTGTTTGATATTTAAGAAGGTGGGAATGCATGCTACCTCATTCAACAGATTTAAGAGGTTCTGTCATATCATCTAATGATGCTGATAATTGATAATTTTTGTTTTATCAAATTATCTTCTTTTAGTCGTTTTCTTTGACTTATCTTTATCATTTTTGGCACTAAAATGCGAAATCAATCATTTTTAATATGTTACTTATGGTGTGTAGGTTTGTAGTTGATTTCATTATGTGAGACAGAACCATCAAAATACTAGATGGATGGTCAGGTTCTTCTAGGCCATGAGCTAACGGTTGTTTTTGCAGAGAAAAATCGTAAAAAGCCATCTGATATGAGATTAAGAGAGCGGAGGTAAGTTTATTCACTTATCGATTCAAGAAGTCCATTGAAGTTTCATTGTGGTTTTTTTACTTATTCATGCAAGACGTAGATACCAGAGACATTCCAATAAAAAGTTGATTGAAATGTTATACATTGCCAATAGCATCTAAAATTCCAATACAAATCAAGCACTAAGCAAAAGGTTTTCTTGGAATTTATTTTATTGAATTGAGGTGGAGAGTAGTTTTATTAGTGGACAGTGGTTGTCTTGGTACTTGTAGTTGAATATGAATATGTATGGTGGTGTCTGATCTCTGAATGATGATTTGGTTTAGTTTGGTTTAGTTTTAGTGATGCTGCTATTGATATTCTTGATTTTGAATTGCTAGAAGTTCCTTGATTCATGTTCAGAGACAGAAAGGAAATCAGCCGGTTAAAGCAGCAAATAAATTTATTTGGAACCGATTAATCTCTGGTTTGAGTGGCATGTGGCTGGCTACCTGGTAATTTAAATCAAATCAACGTTGAAGGGCTGGTGAAGAAGAAAATTTTCTTTATGAGGTTAAGAAGGAAGGGAAGGGGTGAAAATTTACCCAATCTAAAGACATTGAGGTAAACATGAAACAGTAGTTATTTGCAAAGTCACAAATGCCATACTTTTTTCCTAATTTTTCCTCATGTTATGTAATCTTGTATATATATGACAGCTTACTTGAAACAAAGTTTTGCTTTCATCAACTGATTCACTTGCCCTTAAGCATGTAATACAAAGTTTAAACTTCACTCAAAAAACAAACCTCTTCTGCATGCTTTTTTTTTTTATTGAATTCTACATTTATTATATATATGAACATGAGGGTGGGTTCTCTATAAACAAAAATCGACTATAATTATATATCCTCAAATCCTTCATACATATCTTTGCAAAAATGGAAATTATCTTTTAATCTTCAACGTACATGTGCATTTTTACTACTGGAGCAATTGGCCGGGTTTAATGGATATGATATATTTTCCTATACTTCTGTTGTGTTACTGTTTTACTATTTTTAATATTAATTCACATCTATATATATCCGTTGTGGAGGGTATTCCTGCTCTAATCTAGCAATGAGTGCGCTACAAATTTATTGAATTGCAACTGCTGAAGCGGGATAATTGTAAACGGATTTGGATCAAGAGACTCCATTGTTCTTGGGAACTGGGAAGTCACCTTTTGGGAGACATCTCGCTATATATCACTTTCATAATAATAAGTCATCAACCACAATGTTTTTCTTATCATTCAACTCGAATTAATAAACTTGTAAAAACAAAATTTGTACGGAACACAATTACATATTACATTCCTCTTGCAAAATACAAAACAACATATAACACATCTTTTATTTTTCATCTTCATCTTCATAATCTATGTTGCCATACCCGCCGCATTGCGCGGGCCAACTACCTCGTTAAAAATAAATACAAATTATATAAATAGTATTAAATATTCAAAAAATAGACATAATACGATATTAATAAAATTATATTTTATAACATTTTATTTATTTTATATAAAATATATAAACATTATGTTTTATTTTATAGGTCTATTATGTTTTATATAAGTTTAGAAATAAAATATTTAATAGAATGTTAAAAAAATAACTACTATTCACATATATTTAAAACGATAGATGAATAAATCTATGACAAATAACTGTACTTTTTTAAATTTTTTATAAGTACTAATATTCATACGGTTTAATATTAAATTCACATTTTTAGGCTAGTTTTTGTCATAAAGACAATTTTCTTGACTGGTTTTCATAATTATCATAATTAATATTCTATGACAACAATATTGAGTTTGATGTTCTTTACATTTTCTTGTCTGATTTTCAAAATTATCCCATTTTTAGGTTAGTTTTTTTTGTCATAAAGACACTTTGTGTACAGTTTATGAGGTGTATTTAACATCAACTGAGACAAATTTTGGCTAAATTGAACACCAAAGTCGACCATTGTCAATAGAATTGTGTCGATACTTTCACACACATGCACAATTAAATTTCTTCAATTTAAACAAGAACAACCTTGAATTGTTGCTAGATTCTTATTCAAGAACACCCGAGTGAACAATCCAAGCCAATTCTTTGATTAATTTTGAGATTTTGTTGGTTAATTTTAGAGTTGTTTGAGAAAAAATGCAGATGAATGAAGTAAGTAATCAGGTTTCAAATGACTAATAATTTAAATTGATACGTGTTAATTTGTTAAGAGTTGGCAAATTGACAAATTGTACTTCTTAACCTCAATTATCAAACTATAGTACTTATAACCCTTCATATATACTTTTAAAAACTTTACAATACAATTTAAGTTAAAGTTACATACTTGTAACTAAATAAAGCTAATCCCTATTAAGGGATGTTACATTTAACATATTGAGGATATAAACCAAACCATACAAATGCACAAATTAAATGATATATCCACATTCGTATGCAAGAACAAAATCCTTAGATCAATGAATAGTTTCAGATCCATAACAAGAACATAAATCAAAAATCTTACCTTCAAATCATACGCATATTTGTTCGAGGGAGCTGAGATCGATCAAAGTTTGAATGGCTTTCAGGGATTCAGATGAGATGGTGGTTCAAGATCCAGATTCGAACAGGTTTAAGTGCTTCGATTGATTTCCAGATGTGGCTATGAATAGTTGTGTCCAGCAGATTGAGTTCTTTGCGGAGGAGACGACAAGTTCTGTATTCAATTTCTGATTTCCGGATGTGGCTTTAAATCTCCATTTCGACGAAGATGGTGGAGCTGACAACGGATTTGACAGTGACCGACAAGACGATGATGGACATAAGGGGTTAGGTTTGATGGTAACATAGACGACGGAGTTGGATTCGCTTGAGCTCCTCTCTCCCCTTTGATTTTTTTTTCTCTCTCTCTCTCCATCTTATCAATTAACTGACTTTAAGTAACATAAATAAATTAATGATCAAAATAGTAAAAAATAACGTTTGTGATCAAACCGATAAAATAATAAAAACATTGTAAATGCATAAATGAACATTATAAGAATATTCGAACCCAAAACACCCTCTTTATAAATTAAAAAGTGAAAATGATCGTAAGAATGCATGAAAAATTGTGTGAGTGTATGACACATTCATACTTTTTCGTACATTACATTTGTTTATTTTAAAATTTAGTCACATATTCATATTTACAATATTGATTTATACATTTATATGTGAAAAAGTACTTCACCTAATAATTATATCGTAATTAAATAAACACACATACATATAGACATACTTGTAGATAATCGATCTATATATTGTATATGCATAAACATGGTTGCATTTGATTGAGGCCTCGTTCTTATTAATTAAAAAGAGCAAATGATCATAATAATGTGTAAGAAGAATTTTGTGAATGTATGTTCACATGATCAACTTGTTATTTTAAATTTTAAAAAAGTGATCTCCTGTTCATTCATCCTTAAAATGTTAATTTATACATTTATATGTAAAAACATAACGGTATCTTTAGTTATGTGGTACCATATTGACCTAATAATTATATGGTTATCAAATTAACACATAAGTATACATAAATGTAGATCGTTAAATGCATACTAGCTTAATACAACCGTTGGTCGGCTTGCTAAATATATATTTTGTAAAAAGAAATATCAATAAAATTTAGGGTTAATATTGAAAAAACTCTATAAACTTTTATCATTTTCACGATTAAGTTCCTAAACTTTTTTTCTGATTGTTTAAGTCTCTAAACTATTTTTGTAATATTCAAAAGTATATATTTTTGACCGGCTACCGGATGAGTAGGTAAAACACAACCAATAAAACAAAAAGTTTACGGACTTAATCACTAAAACATGTAAAGATAGTGAGTTTTTTGAATAAGACAAAAATAGTTAAGGGACTTAAACAATCAAAAAAAAGTTTAGGAACTTAATCACGAAACATAGTTGCATTTGATTATAAATATATATTTTAGGATTCCAAGATTATAAAACAATACTACAGGCAGAGCCGGCCCATTGGGATGTACAACCTGGGCTATTATCCCATAGCCCAACAGCCAAGGGGGCTCAAATTTTTTTTTTTCCTTTGATATCTAGGCTAATACAAGTAGTTTAGTTGTTTGGTTGTAATATTTATATACATATATATGGTTATTTCCTTTAATCTTTAACTGTTTTATATATATATATATATATATATATATATATATATATATATATATATATATATAGACACACACACATACATGTTTAAATGACCATTTATAAGTTTTTGTCCAGGGCCCCAAAAACAATAAGATCGGCCCCGACTATAGGTTGTTGATTTAATGATTTTGATAAGACTAAAAGATAATAAAGATCATATTGATCAATAAAGTAGTTTTGACTCTAAAGTCTAAACACATGAAATAAAGCTTTGTAACTTGGAGCATTGTGATTTTTGTGAACTTTTGCTACATAATCGGAACAAGTTTATGTAACAAGTGATGTGACAAGGTGTATAATGAATTCATTATAAACCTTATCACAATAATAACTATCCACGAATTGATAGTTATACATTATGATGTGAGGCTACAATACAGATTCAAAATGCAATTGTAGCATAGGTGTAAATACGAAACAAAAGATATCCCGAATATGGCTAAGCAAAGGAGAATGAAGAAATAAGTATGTCAAAGATTAGATTTTTCCCCCAATAATAGAACTCCAAACTATGTCATTGAATGAACTTTTAAAATGATACCACAAACTTGGATGATATATTTTGAGACACAAGAAGCTCAAATCAAGATAAAGACTCCAAAATAGATTTGATAAACCAAGATTACAAATGACTACAATATAAACTAGTTCATAAGCATCTAAGAGTACCGATGAGAGCAAACATATCGTTCTTTTCTCCAAATGATAACATGTTACTGAAAACAACACAAAATATATCAAGAAATCTCAATGTGCAAGAAGCATATCAATAATCAATCTCAAATATAGAACTTGACTTTAAACTCGAAACTAAGATCTTGGTAAAAAAAAAAAAAAAAGTCTAGCATTAATCAGAAGTTGAAATTCAAAATAAAATTTACAAACCCTTGTTGTTTATGAATTGTCGTCATACTATAAATTAAGAGCTACCAAACTTTATCTCAAAACAAAACTACTTTGTAATATAAAATGCTAATGTTTATGTATTGATTAAATGTTCATAAATAAAATAAAATAAAAGTGAGTTAACATAATACAAGCATCAAACAAATCTTAGATAAGCATAATATAAATTATTTAAACTTTATAAAGAGCTTATCTGATTAAAATTTTGTTCCAAATTGGAACTGTACACGATTCTCTCGTGAATCGCCTTAGCAAAGATTTGTACATCTGTGTTGATTTTTCCTTAATTATGACGAAATCTGGGTTGTTAAATAGCTGGGTTTGGAGTTTTTCAATTTTCTTCGCACATCATGGGAACTTTTTTCGCAAAATAAACTTCTAAACCCAATCGACCCGCCAGACGTACGACGAAGATGATATTGGCAGGAATGGGGGCGAAGACATCATTAAAGTTTGAATGGAGAAAGGCGGTAATTGGAAAATGTGTGTTATAGAGACATGTTTTAAACGAAATATCTCATAAGACTGTAAGAGTGACAAGAGGAAGCAATATTGTATTGTCACATGTTATCATGTTGCTTAACTTGCCGATTGAATTAAAACTAGAAGTATAATTACTAAATGTGTAATTAAAATGCACTACCTACTTCAAAACATCAACAAAATTACACAACTAATATGCTATATTAACAACTCTTTAAGATGTACCATTTTGATTATCAACAACGTGAAGCTATTAAAGACCGTTTGGTTTCCTGAAATCCGGGATAACTGAAGGGAAAATGAATCCCACTTTTAGTTCTTAATGTATTCTAATTACTTGATAAACTACAGTTCTTTCAGAATCGTTCTAACAAACTATCTTAGTGTTCTAAGATGGATAAATTTCATAAATTTACGACTCTTAAAATATATATTTACCTAAATGGCCAATTATTACTATACAAAATCTTCAATTATCAACATTTTTTGTTTCTAACATTTTTATTGTCCACATCAGTCTATTCATTTACCTTGTAAAGTTATAAAACATAATCAAAAGAATAGTTCATCAAAAAGTTAATTACCAAACTGTATCAAAAAGGTATAATGATTATAATAACACAAATTTATAATTAAAAAACATGTGTACACATACAAATATGTGATATTTTAATTAATTAAAAAAATCCATTTTAAGGAGGGAAATATGTTTTGGTATCAAGTGATTTGACACTTCATAAGTATAGAATTATTTGGAAGCTTTCGTAAACACGGAAAATAAGCGGTGTTTCGTGGTCCAATATCAACTAGACACATGTTTTTTCTTTTGTCCTTTTTAAGTCTTGGCAAAAAACCTCATCCTCGATAAGAATCCGTAACTCGATCTCAGTTTGACCCGGAAATCCACAAGTTGACTAGGGATGAGGATGAAAACGGGGAATCTCTTGTTTAAAATAATGGAGCGAAGCAAAGATGGAAGACACTTTTATCCCCGACCCCGTTTATATTTTATGTTTTAATATAAATTATTAAGTATATTTAATTTTACAATGTAAATTATTCATTACATTTGACGTAATAGATTAAATATCAATCAATGTATATGACTTTCCTGTAATGTAAAATACTACTTATCTTATTTCTTCTTATTAGTTTTGTAAATCTTTTGTTTGAATTATATATGTAAATAATTCAAATATGTTTGAATTGTTTTGTTTTACAATTTATTTACATATATTTTTCTTCTAAACTACTATTTATTATTTAAACTTAATAATCTTTTAGAAGATTGAAAAACATGATTCTCCAATGGGGATCCTCGATCCTCGATTGGGACAGACATGAGGATATAACTCATTTCCTGACATGGATGGAGTCGGGGATGGAAAATAGGATTAAGAAACGGAGATGAGGATGGGAAATGAAGTCCATGTCCCGTCCCGTCCCATTTTCATGCCTACCACTTTTCTGTTTTTGTTTTTTCTTAACATTATCATATTTACTAGTTATTATATGTGTATTACATAAATTTATAGAGTAAACTACACAAATGGTCCCTGTAGTTTTGGGGTATTTGCAGTTTTAATCCCACAAAGCTTTTTTTTTACACGAGAGGTACCAAAAATGTAAACCTTTCATACAAATGGTCCCTTCATTTAACATTCGTTAACTTCTCCGTTAAATATAAGGCTAATTTAGTCTTTTTAACTCAACATGACCATTTGTTGAAATTTTCAAAAAGACCATTTCAGAAACTTTAATTATTCTACATATATATATTTATTAATATTAATGATGGATAAAGTAAAAAATTAAAAATTAAAAAACAACACTGCAAAACTAAATATAAGTGATGAGAGAAAAAAACAAACTCTCAAAATCCAAATTCTCATATTCTTTACTCAAGTGATGGAGATATCGGTTGAATATGTGTCCCAACAAAATCCGAATACTCCCCAAGAAAAATCGACCGTCTTTTCCCAATACAAAAGTCGACGATCGCCTTTGGACATTCGACCATCATATCTGGATCTAAGCTCGATTATGTTTCTGGTTCAACATCTAAGTTCGATTAACATTCCAGAATTAAGTTTGATATGATTCTGGTTAGGCTTCTAGATTGTAAAAGTTGTTGATGGTCTATTTCTTGCTCAGGTACTGGTTCGTTGTGTGTGTGTGTTTGTGTAAACCGATTAGGGTTCTTCGAGTTGCCGAGATCTGTGTTTATGTGGTCTTCGTGGTGGTGATGGTGGTTGGAATGGTTCCAGGTATTGGTCGAAGTGGATGGTGACGGTTGGAACGGTTCCAGATTTGCATGAAATTCCAGATTTGAAGGCTTTTCGGTTTCATTACGTAGATCTATAAACATTGGGGGTTCATTTAGACTCCCTATGTTCAATTTTGTGGTTTTAGTGTTTTGAGGTTCAACTTTTGTTTTAATTATTTATTTATTTGATTTAAGTTTTTTATTTGTTTTGAGGTTGCATTTTTGAAAGCTTGTTTTCCCAGATATTACACAACCATGGCATATAGAGTAACACTCAAACAGATTTATCAATGAAAATACTCTATTGGGTGAAGAAGATGAAATGCTCTGTGAGAATATATATCACTGTAATATTTTCTTTCTTCAACAACAACAAAAACCTCCATCTCATTTGGTTTTTATAACCAAAGAAACTTTGGGAAAATTACATAACAGGTCCTTGAACTTTAAACATTACATAAACAAATACATAACTAGAAGTTAATTATTACAAACTAAATATATTAATTAGAAGTTGAAATAAATATGTCTAACAATTCTCCCCCTATTTCAATTCTAGCTAAAACTTCAAATGTCTTGCCTCAGCTGAAGATAGACCTCAAATCGTCTTATGTATTCTCGGAGGGTTAAACGATCATCAATTAGCTCGATGCCTCTCCTTATCTCGTTGCTTTCTTCAAGAGGAAGACGAAGTGAAGAAGGCAAGCTACTGTCTTACTCAAGATGCTCGTGAAGGCCACTTCTAATCAGTCTCAACGTTCCATCTAAATAGGCAGCTATTTCTTCGAATCTCATGAAGCACTTTTCATTTTTGATGTTGCAGAACACAACTCCATGTTCAGGCTTTAGAAGATCCTTAAATTGAGGGTGTTGGTGAATTTGTGGAAAATCATATCGAGGAGCTGCCAGACCTACACGACTACTCGGGTTTTCAACTGCCATTTGGAAATCTTTGACTATCATGGACACAGAGATGCGACGCATACAGCGGAGAATCGCCATTATAGCACAAATGCGTGGCTTACTTGGCCTTGCCTTTTTTAGACGAAGGAACAGCCACTCAAGATCGTCGAACTCAAGATTATCCAGATCTGGCTCACCAAACATAGATACATCATTGTTTTTGCGGACAACAGTAAAGGATGGAGACCAGATCTTGGAAATCTTGTTGCATGAGATATCTTTGATCTTTTTAATTCGAACATTTGACTTGACCCTTTCTATTTCTTGAGGATAACGAAGCATCACAACTTCATACTCCATTTGCTCTGATCTTGGATGTTCGTCGAGCCTCAGTAGCCACCTTTTAGAAATCTTCCCAACCGATTCCTTAGAGAACATAAAGTCCAAATGATGTTCAAGGAATGGATAGAGAAGATTTTCATCATACATCTTTTTGATGTGCTTCTTTTTCTCTCTCTTCTTATGTCTCTTTCTCTCAGCCTGATTTGTACGTTCAGTTGGCTCTGGAGAAATGCGAAGGTATTCATGGGCTTTTTCAACTGTCATGGCTCTCCATTTCTTCTTTTCTAAATCAAAAAGACCCCCATCGACCAGGGAATCAACCCAAATGGCTTCTTTTTCAGCGAGCTGTTCTTCAGTGAAGGTCGGAGCTGTAGAAGATTGTCCTACCTCTGAAGAAACAAAGATTTCTCTAATCCTCCCTGACTTTAGTTTTGTTCGGACGATTCTCTCTTCAAAGGCATCGACTGTTGTGGCACAATTCACAGATGGAATGGGAGAATTTGTGGTTTCAACTGGGTTTTCAGATGAAACTTCTTCTTTGGGAATAAGGAGATCATCATCGTCAGAGTCGTCTGAGAATATTTCAATAATTTCATGACCGGAGGGATTCTGAGTCGATTCGGCTCAACTACTATCATAGCACGAGACAGATCTTGAATGTTATGAGCTTTAGACTCTGTGGCCTTTTCTAAACCCTCTGAACTCTGATCTTCCCCTATGACAGCTGACATTGGCCTTTCACTTACTATGGCAGCCTCAGAAGGTGTAGATACCCGCTGCCTTTTCTCCCCCTCAGGAGGACCCCCATCCTCAGGGTCGTCATGTCGACGTTTTAGTCCTTGGGCAACGGGCCTGCAAGATTGTTCCAAGCTAGCCAAACGCTGTTGCAGGACTGATAACTGGGACTGAAGGTCTTTAAACTTTGATTCCAGCGATGAGTACAGTTGAACCAGTTAAACTGTAGCCGCCTCGACCTGAGAACTAATAAGAGTGGAGATTTCTACACGGAAGGCTCTCAGGTCGGCTTTCGTGACAAGATCATCACTCTGGACTGGTACGGGAAAAGGAGGAACCTGTCCTGGTGGCGGCACCGAGGAGGAGGCTGGATCCTTACCCTTCAGAATACGAAGGATAGTCCCAAACTGCTCCTCCTGGTATGCCTTTAGAGCATCCAGGTCTGCTCGTGTAACCCGAGGTTCACGTATATCCCCCATTTCCACCTCAGGTGTAGTACCTGGGTGTCCAGCTGTCACAGTTGGCATAACGTTAGCTGTGGCTGGAATTCCTTCCGTCATTTCCGCCACACTTGTGGTGTGAGCGGATCCAGAAGTTCCGGATGTCACAAAGACATCAGATGATGCAGCAGGTGTCCTAAAGTGTGTATAATGATGTGTTGGACTAAGCGTGCTCATCAAAGACTGTGACGATCGGGGCGGGGTTCGTCGGATTTCAACACCTCCTGTCTCCAAATGAGACAGTGGTGGCATATGTGGAATTTCCCCGTGCGCAATTGAAACACTGGTCTGTTGAGAGACCAGTGAGTGGCTAGGTTGGGGTGTGCATTCGGCCATTGGGCTAATGGCCTTAGATTGACTTGCCCGAATTTGACTTGGTTGGGGTTCACCCTCCGCACTCTCTAACCTCTCGGTGCTCCCTGATTGATTGTCTCTCGGACTCGGAAACACAAAGTCCATCATAGCCTCACGCTTAGTTTCAAAGATCATCTCTGTTGCAGTTAAGTCTTCTACCGCCCCTTCAGAAGTTGGGATATCAAAAAGACTATGTTCAGTGGTAGGACTTGATCGTTCTTCTGCTATGTGCACCGGTTGGGATTCCATATTTGGGGATGGACCCGGTGCGGGAATGTCGTGAGCTTTCTTTGATCTGATGGTCCGTCTTGGCTTTGTAGCTAGTTGTTGTATTTGTGACGGCGCAACAGCTACTTCTTCTTCAGGCATTACTTCCAGCCCGGCCCCCTCAACTACTTCCACTCTTTCTATTTCCAGCCCGGCTCCCTCAGCTACCTCTACTCTCTCTACGTCCATCCCGACTCCCTCATCTACTCCTACTCTCACGACTTCCATCCTGGCTCCCTCAGCACTTTCAGAAGTATCAGAACCATCATCTCCCCCTGCACCCTCAGAACGCACAGAACTCTCACTCATGCCAGCTTGGGAAGGTTGTCCCGGTGCTGGGGCAAATCATAGCTGGATAATTAAGTCCTAGATACTCTCTTACTCTAGTGCTCGATTGATCAGCATGCGTTAAGATTTCTTGCGGGAGAGGACGAATCACAATGCCTTGTTGAATGGGATGCGGCTTCAGAAATCCCAAGGAGTAGACGGGATACATCGGATTCTTGAGTCTTGGAAAAATCGTCCTTGGATGTGTGTCCATGAAATATCTGACAAAGAGTTGGAAAAATCTTTGGAAAGAAATGTATCTTTTCTTCTTTTTGTCATTAGCTTTATCTTGAATATATTCACTGATTTCTTCCCAGACGAAGTTGCCGTAGTCAAAATGACGATCAAATACAAACGAGTGAAACATTCGTAGCGTAGCCACACTTCCAGCGTCATGGCCAGATGTTTTCCCTGTCATGCATTTGGTCAGGATATTCCAGATGATGAACCATAGACACTGAAGACCTTTGGTTTTGAATTGAGAGATTTTTGATAAAGGACCATGATACCCCATGCTAAGAATGTCTGCACATAACGTATCGACATCCACCAAAGGATCAAAGTCAAGTTTGCCTTGGAATGCATTTGCAGTGGGAAGCCGCAAGATATTACGCAGCATGGGAAGGGAAAGTGTAACAGTCAGATTGTCTATCTTAGTTTGAAATAAATCTTCGCCATTTAGAGTAATAATTTCCAAATAATGCCAGAACTGCTGAAGATAGATTTTCGGAACAGATTCAGCAGCAGTCAAAGCATAGTTGATCCGGTGGCCCTGAATGATGTCCTAGACAACATTTTTGACTTTGAATAAAGACTCGGGGTCTAACTTCCAGTTGTTTGCTAAATGGGAGACCCAAAGATCGGAGTCTAACAACTGATATGCTTGAGCAGCCATTTGAATTCTGTTGAAAAGAATAAGAATTTGTTAACCAAACAGAATAGATAAAAATGACAGTTAATAGATAAGGGATAAAAAGTTAGACAACAGTAGTTGAAACAGTTTGGGCGTCTTAAACTAACTTTATCCTACGAGAAAAACGAAAACAAAACAAAAATAAAGAAATAACAATAAATCACAACTACAATTTAAAATTAAGAAGAAGATATAAAATAAAAAATAAATAAAATAAGTTAATAAATTAGTATCGAAGAAAATAAAAAATAAAAGTCAAGAATTAGAGAATAAAGGTATCAACAAAATAAAAAAAAATAAAATAAATGAGTAAATAAAATTTAGCTAAAGATAAAACTTAAAGAGAAATAGAAAAAGTAAACTATAATTAAAATAAATAGACATGAGAAAAAAATAAGCTAAAATTAAGATTAAAGAAAAAGATGAGGTAAAATATAAAATAAAACATAAAACATAAAAGAAATTAAAAAAAATTAAGAATAAGTAAAAAAAATAAAATTCCAAAATAATAATAATGATAATGATAATAATAATAATAATAATAATAATAATAATAATAATAATAATAATAATAATAATAATAAACAACCAAAAACAAATAAAAAAATGAACAAAAAGAAAAAGAAAAAGAAAACAAACAAAAAAATGAAACTACCGAAACCTATGTTAAAATTGAACCTATCGAAACCAATGTTCATCTACCGAAACCAATGATCATCCATTATACTGAACCAGTTACCGAAACCATATACAGAAACCAATATACATACCGAAACCATGTACATCTACCGAAACCATGTACACCTATCAAAACCATGTATATCTATCGAAAACACAAAACAGAGACCATTATACTGAAACCATAGAACCATTAAACGGAAACCATAGATATCTACCGAAACCACATAGATACCGAAACCATGTATTTCTACCGAAACCACATAGATACCGAAACCATTGTACAAAAACCATAAATACTGAAATTACCGAAACCATGGACAATGGAAACTACCGAAACCATTGTTGAACCAAACTACCGAAACCATAGACGAAACCCACTTGGAATTGAAAGGTTACGGTTTCTTGGAAAATACCGAAACCTTGAAACCAAATTGATAGTTACCGAAACCCTTTGAATTCTGAATGGACGTGATATACTGAAAACATTTAAGGGTACCGAAACCATTGAACAAAAATTATTGAAACCATGGAGATGAAATTACCAATACCGAAACCCTATAGACTTATTGAAACCATTTAGAAAACAAAAAAGGGTTACCGAAACTGTTTGAAAGGATAGCGAAACCCTAGGTTTCGGTGAACCCATATCCGAAACAAGTTTTTTTTACAATGTTTAGAGTAATGATTCACATACATTTCGACAGAAATCAGAAAAATAAACTTACCTTCACACTCAATACACCATTTATACTAATAATAACAGTCTCCACTACTCACCATGGATGGAACCGATAATGAAACAGTGACAAAGGGGGTCTCGGATACCAAAAACTATACATACAGAGAATAAAATACATATATATGATCAAAAAGCAAATAAGAAATACGAGTTATAGAGAAGAAAAACAAACCTGATGTGAGTTCTTGAAGAAGAAGATGAAGAAAGCAAGAGAAAAAAATTTGGGAAGGGGGGGTTTCGGTTTTGGGAAGGGGGGAAGAAGGAGATGAAACAACAAACCGGCTCCCCTTTTCTATTTACACAAGTTCAAAAATTTTGGCATTTTTTGATATTTTAACCAAAAACAAAAACAAAACAAATAAATTAACACCTTTTTGGGTTTTTCTAAAATTTGATGAAATAAAATTAAAAAAACTTAGATGAACTAAATGAAAATCTTTTTAAAGTTTTCTGATAAAAATAAAACTACAAATCTTTTTGAGATTTTGTGATAAAGTTAAAGATAAAAACTATAAACTAAAAGAAATGAAAATATTTTTGAGGTTTTCAAAAAAATAAAATGAAAAGAAATAAAAATTAAACTAAAAGAGAAATAAAGAAAACCAAAAATAAATGAAAATCTTTTTGATGTTTTCAAATAAAAATTTGATAGAAGAAAATAAAGATTAAACTAAAATAAATGAAAATCTTTTTGATGTTTTCAGATAAAAATTTAATAGAAGAAAATAAAGATTAAACTAAAATAAATGAAAATCTTTTTGATGTTTTCAGATAAAAATTTAAAGTGATAATAACGACTGGATTTCTCTCCCCCTCAAAATCTCAAACAGATACAAATACCAACTACTCAAACAATGTCATTTTTTCAGATAAACACTTAGAGATATAGACAATAAGAAAATCATTTCATCAAAGACAGATGTAGACAAAGATAGAGTTGTACTAAAGTTTGTTCGATAAATCAGATAAATCTAAGCCGGATTATTCAACATGCCTAATTTTGCAACCAAGCCGAGAATCGTCCAAGGCCTTGGTGAAAATGTCAGCTAATTGATCCTCCGTTCGAACAAAATAGAGTTCAACTGTACTTTTTTCTACATGATCTTTGATGAAATGGTACCTGATGTCTATGTGCTTTGTGCGAGAGTGTTTAACTGGATTGCAAGAGATCGCGATGGCACTTCGGGAGTCACAGTAGATAGGGATTCTGGATAGCAAGTAACCATAGTCACACAGTTGTGTTCGCATCCACAACACCTGAGAACAACAGCTAGCAGCTGCAACGTACTCGGCTTCAGCTGTGGATGTTGAAACACAATTTTGTTTCTTTGATGACCAACTAACCAGCCTTTCCCCTAGGAATTGAACGCTTCCTGAAGTGCTCTTTCTGTCAAGATGATAACCTGCAAAGTCTGCGTCTGAAAAAGCAGTTAAATCGAAATTGGATCCTTTTGGATACCAAAGTCCAAGATTTGGAGTGCCCTTTAAGTATCTGAAAATCTTCTTTACAGCAAGAAGGTGTGATTCTTTTGGATTGGCTTGAAAACGTGCACAAAGACATGTGGAGAACATTATATTTGGCCTACTTGCCGTGAAATAAAGCAATGAACCAATCATACCCATGTATTGTGTCGCATCAACACTTTTTCCAGAAGGATCAGCGTTTAGCTTGCAATGTGAAGCCATAGGAACTTTTGATGATGTACAAGAATCAAGTTTAAATTTTTTCAGCATGTCTAAAGTGTACTTAGACTGATTGACAAAAGTTCCTTTTGGAAGCTGTTTGACTTGTAAGCCGAGAAAGAAGTTAATCTCTCCCATCATACTCATCTCAAACTTCGACTCCATGAGGTCTGAGAAGCTCTTACAAAACTCATGGTTTGTAGATCCAAATATAATATCATCCACATAGATTTGTACAAGCATTATGTGTCTTCCCTCAGATTTAGTAAACAGAGTTGTGTCTACCACACCTTTTGAAAAACCAGATAGGGTAAAAAATGAAGATAAGCTATCATACTAGGCACGAGGAGCTTGTTTTAGACCATATAAAGCTTTGTCTAAAACATAAACATGATCAGGTTTATGTTCATCAACAAAACCTTCAGGTTGTGAAACATAGACCTCCTCGTTGAGGACTCCATTCAGGAATGTTGTTTTGACATCCATTTGATATACTTTGAAATCTTTGTATGCAGCAAACGCCAAGAATATTCTGATGGCCTCGAGTCTTGCAACTGGAGTAAAAGTTTCATCGTAGTCAATTCCTTCTTGTTGACGATATCCTTTAGCAACCAGTCTTGCTTTATTTCTTACCACTATCCCATTTTCATCTCGCTTATTTTTAAAGATCCATTTTGTTCCAATAATGATTCGATTCTTTGGTTTGGGCACCAATTTCCATACTTGCAGTTGTTCAAATTGATTCAATTCTTCTTGCATAGCAACAATCCAGTGTGGGTCCTTTAAAGCTTCATCCACACGAGAAGGTTCAGCACTGCTTAGAAATGATGAGAACAGACATTCATTGGCTGAAGCACGTCTCGTTTGAATTCCAGTGGACGGGTTACCGATGATTTGGTCAGTGGGGTGGCTACGAGTCCATTTGATTTCATGTGGAAGAGGGGAACTGGATGGTTGAGTTTGAGGAACATCAGATTGGATGATTGATTGTTCTATTCTTTTAAGAGATGACATTATGATAGCTGGTTCAACACATTCTGGTTCGTCATCGGTTTGATAGGGAAAAACAGAATTTGAGGAATCTTGTTGAGCTGATTCTGATGCTTGTTGAGGAGAAGATTCGGTGATTGGAGATGTTTCAGTTGGTACTGAATCAGATGATGTTGTTGCATTTATCACCGAGTTATCCAATGTTATCACAGTTTGCTCTGCAGGAACAGAAGAGAAACATTTGGATTAGCAGACTCAAAATAATCATTATAAAAGTGATCAAATAAAGTATTTAATGAGTCGTCAGTTGTTGTAGAAGCTGAAGGACTCTGAGATTGAGAAATTGGCGGCCTAGAAGTTGTAGCTTCATTACTGGATTCAGCCAATTCATCAAAGGATACATTAACGCTTTCATTCACAGTCCTAGTGCGAGTGTTGTAGACACGATAAGCTTTCGATGATGTGGAGTATCCAATAAAAATTCCTTCATCGGCCTTCTCGCTGAATTTTTCGAGATTCTCCCTGTCGTTCAGTACAAAACACCTGCAACCAAAAACACGAAAGTATTTGATATAGGGTAATCGTTTGTTGATTAGATCAAAGGGAGTTTTGTTGAAGCGCTTGTGAATTATTGAGCGATTCTGCGTGTAGCAAGCAGTGGCAACAGCTTCGGCCCACAGAAATGTTGGCAACTTTGAATAGGCAAGCATTGTTCGAGCAACTTCCACCAGAGTTCGGTTTCGTCTTTCGACAATCCCGTTTTGTTGTGGAGTCCTGGCAGCGGAATATTGATGATGAATGCCTTTTGATCCAAGAACCGAATTCTTGAATTCTGTGCCTTGATCTGTTCTGATGAATTGGACAGCTGACTGCAACTTTGTCTCAACAAGTTTGATTAAATCAATGATACGTTGACGAGCCTCATCTTTGGTTCGCAAGAATCGAACATATGTGTATCGAGAATAGTCATCCACGACGACCAACACATAGCGCTTTCCGTTGATACTTTGGATCCTCATTGGTCCACATAAGTCCATGTGGAGGAGCTCTAACGGCCTTTTGGATGTGGGTTCGGGTTTGGGTTTATGTGCTGCTCTTTTCATTTTTCCTTTTTCACATGCTCCGCAAAGATGATCTTTGTTGTATCGGAGCACTAGCAGACCTCTAACAAGGCTTTTTGAGACCAGTTTATTAATATTGTCAAAGTTGAGGTGAGATAAGCGACGGTGGCACAACCAAGAGTCTTTTATTGAAGCCTTGGAGAGTAGGCAAATGCTTTCTTTCAGTTTGAATAGATCGATGGTATACAAGTTTGAGTTACGAAATCCTGACAGCAATTCATTTCCCGAATCAGTTCTCACACTACATTTTGTGGCTTTAAAGTTCACCTCGAGACCCTTATCATAGAACTGTCCTATGCTAAAGAGATTGTGGCCCAATCCCGGTACATAGTTCACATGTTGGATGATGAGATTTTCTGAAACTAAATCTCCATGACCAACGATTGGTAAATGATTGTCATTCCCAAATCTAACTGAGCCGCACTGTTCCTCGACATAGTTAGACAATAACTCAACTCTACCGGTCATGTGACGAGAGCATCCCGAATCCATTACCCATGTTTTTTTACCTGTCATTGAAATCAGATAAGTAACAACACATAACTCATGTCTATCACTAACCACATCTGAACTGGCATGTCCAGAAAACTTATACGGTTAAAAGCGGGTCCTGAACTGAGTGCACAGGAACCATTCTGCATAAGATCAATCAGACACTACGGGAACCCATTGAAGAATGGGTTTTTTCAGGTTAGCACAGGATGGAATTCCAGTTATATGTAACAGAATATTTGCAGGAACCCATTTTTTATTAGTGTCAGTATTGGATGCAGAAATCTTTTGGACCCATTTCAATATTGGACTTTTGGATTTTGTTTCAACTATGGGTTGTTTGAAACCCTCAGATTTGGTCTGTTCGACAGGCCTTTTCTTTGTCCAGACTTTGGTGCATTTGATTTCCTTTGATTTTACATGACATTTTTCAAGTTTTGAATTTTTCTTTTCAGGAACAGAAGAACATGAAGTAGATAAACATGAACCAACAAGTTTTTTCATTACAGAACAATGTTTTGAAAGTCAGTTTACATTCATGTTTTTCCCTACTACATTTAATCTACTTCTTGAAATAGAATAGTCGGAAATGACATGCAATGGCACAGATGCCTTCTTGAAAAATGAAGCTTGCTTGACTGCTCTTTGGGAATCGTTCAGATGTAACATCAGACAATTTTGAATTAGTTACATGTGAACTCTTAGAATTAGAAAAAATTCCTGAGTGAGTGAGTTTCACGGAATACTTGTGATTCTTTGTAGGAGAATGTCTAGTATCCTTTGAAAATTTGGTTTTAAGATTTGTTGAGCACTCACCTTTGGGAATTCTTGGAGGATATTTTAATATTTCTTTGTCTTTTGCAACATTTGGTAAAGCGGTGTTTTTGGTAATTTTACCTGACACTGCTAAAACCTTTGCTTTTGATTTATTGGAGAGAGTGGAGAGTTTGATTTGTTTCAGTTGAGATATTTCATTTTCCAAATCCTTGATGATAGATAGGTATGAAGCCAGGTCATCATCATTGGATTTGAGTTGAATTTTAAAATTTTGTTTTTTGATTAAGAACAATTTTCTCTCTTTTTCAAAAACGATTCTTTGATCATTCGCCAATTCTACCGAAGGTTGGGTGTGAAAGGAGGAAATTTGAATTTGTAAGTCTGAGTGAAAACCTTGATACACGGTGTCCAAAACTATTTGTTCAAAACCTTTGCAAATACAATTCTCCTCACCTTTCAAAATATCTTTTTCAAGATGTGTGATTTGATTTTGAAGAATGAAGGTGGGGATGTAGGAATGAGATGTTGATGCAACAGGTTTAGCATCCATTTCCGACTTTGAGTAATATGTATGTAGTCATCCGATAGAGTGGGTTCTCTAGTGGAATAACTGTCATTTAGTCGCTCATAGCCAAAAGATGTATGCTCGTTTTCGCAAAGTTTTCGTTTGGAATCTTCCTCATTTAAGGCATCTTCCGTTGAACGATGGAAAACTGCCTTGAAACCATGTCCCATGTAATTGTGATCATACAAGGTAGGTAAAGTGTTTAATACCTTGATAAGAATTTTGGGACTTTCATACCCAATACCTTCCTTAGAATGATAGAAACGAGTCTCTTTCGGTTTATTCATGTGGATGGTCTGATCAGTTTGACCACGTTTCAGAAATTCATCCTCGAGGGATTTTATTTTTGCATACAACTCCACTATTTCGTTGGAAATCATTTTGAACTTTTGTGCATTCTGAGAGTTTTCACATGAGATGGATTCAAATTTGTTTGACACTTCAGAAAGCCGAGATTTCAATGAATTGTTCTCTTCTTTAATTTTATTTGAAGTTTCAATTAAAGAATAATTCATATCATTAATCTTGACCAAGTCTATCTGAATATTTGATTTTGCACTTTTTACTTTGAGCAACTGATTATCAAAAGTGTGAGACTTTTCCTTTTCAAGCAAAAATTTTTGTTCGAGAGAATGATATTTTTTGGTGAGACTTTTGAAATCATTGATTAATTTGAATTCAAATCCAAAATGTACCTCACTGGACTCACCATCAGATGAGATGAAGTCTTTGTCGTTAGTCATTAGACAGGATGATGTGGATGTCTCTTCAACCTGTTCATCATCTGAAGCATATCTTTCCTCACGTCCTACACTTCTTTTAGCTCTGGAATCTACGAGCTGTTCTTGAACCACCTGCATGTCTGTCCCTTGATCACCAGAGTTGAGACTGAAGATGTCAGCCACATAACATGGGACATCGTTAGCTCCATCATTTTCATCATCATTCTGATCATCCATCCAATTGTCATCCTCTGCTACTAGAGCTTCACCACCTTCTTTCCTTTCAATCATTGCCAGTTTTCGACGATAGTAGTCAGCGTTTCGTTGGAAAGGTTTAACACATTCTCTGGCAAAGTGACCCAATTCACCACACTTGTAGCAGACAAGACTCTTTCCAGATTTTACATTCTTTTCTTCAGGTCTATTCCTTTTGCCTCCTCCAGCTAGCCTCTCAATTCGCTCCTCATCAGGGTTGCGATAGTCATCTCGATGATTATCATGCCTCTCTTCCCTCTCTATTTTCCATTCATCTTTGTGATCCCCTCGTGGTTCCTCACGACACTCATTTCTTCTGGGTTCACGTGTATTGTTTCACTCTTCTCTGAAACTACAATCCGTCCTCTCTTCCCTGCGCATACGCGGCCCCGTTTCATATCTCAAGTTGTTGTTGGTCTTTTTCTTAAAGAACCGCTGATTGAACTTGTTGGATAGAAAAGCTAGTTGATCACGGAGGTCTAGCATTTCAGAGTCCGAAGAATTGTCAGGTTCATGGCTTGACTGAGCCATTTGAGGATCTTTGTAGGAGAAAGGCATGGCTGGAGATTTGCCTTTGTTATCAGTGATCAGGGCAAGTGAATCATTCACTGGTCTGGTTCCACTTGCAGATAACGACTCAACCTTGTTTCTTATAGCTAGATGATCAGCAACATCGTCTTGAAATTCTTGCAGATTTTCAAATAAGAAATGGATATTGATATCATTCAGATCATGAGTCCTCTTTACTGTGCGGCTTGTGGATTCCATTCAGGACGAAGCGAAGCAAGAAAACGAAGATTGATGTCATCCTGTGAGGTGTTGACTTTGCATTTTTTTCAATTCGTTTAAAACGGAGCAGAGACGATTGTAAGTGCTTTCAAGAGTTTCTCCGTCTCGTGCCTTGAACTTAGAGAAAGCAGACTTGATGTTCTCCCTTTTCATTTTGTCGCCTTTTTCAGACCCTCGCATTTGGTGAGCAACTTCATCCCACATGGCCTTGCCAGTCTCTTGACTGCCAATACTGTTGAGAATGGTGTTGGGAAAGGCTTGTAGGAGATAATTTTCTAACTGGATGTCAGCTTTGGCTCTAAGTCGTTCCTGTTCAGTCTGAGGCCCTCGTGGTTCACGAAGTTCGGGAATTGGTGGATCATTATCGGGTTTGGCAGGTATGATGGTGAAATATTCTGCAGGACCTTCTTCAAGATATTTAAGCATCAAAGAATCCAGATCATGCAGCGCAAGAAATCTTAGAAACCTTCTCTTCCATTGATCGTATTCTCCACGATACAGAACCGGTTGACGAATATCCGTTCCCAAAATTAGAGCCTCTTTTACCATAATTGATTTTGAAAGATTGATCTTAGAATTGGAAACTTGAAGATGATTGTTTTTTTTTTAATTAATTTAATTTTTTTTTAATTTTTAATAATATAAAATAAATGAAAATAAATAAATAAAAATAAAAAAAACTTGTAACCTGAAACAAATATTTGGAGAATTAAAAAGATTTTGAAAAAACAGTGGGGATACTGAAACCTTGGGTACTGAAACCTTGGAGTACTGAAACCTTGGGTACTGAAACCTTGGTACTGAAACCTTAGTACCGAAACCTTTGGTATAGAAACCTTGGTATAGAAACCTTGGTACCGAAACCTTGGTATAGAAACCTTGGTACCGAACCTTGGTATAGAAACCTTGGTACCGAAACCTTGGTATAGAAACCTTGGTACTGAAACCTTGTTATAGAAACTTTGGTACTGAAACTTTGTTATAGAAACTTTGGTACCGAAACCTTGGAGTTCCGAAACTATGGAGAAAACTACCGAAACCTTTGAGGTTTCAGTATATGTTGCTGAGACCTTTCTTTTATACCGAAACCTTGGACCAAAAAGTTACTAAAACCTTATACCGAGATCTTGAAATACTACCGAGACCTTTAAAGAGGAAACCTTTTTTGCTACTTTCTGCACTAGTTTTCAAGCCTGAAACTTTTTTCCAAATACAGAGACCTACTGAAACCTTTATGGTTTCGGTATTTTTCAAGATTTCACGATTTTCCAAAGTTTTTCACACAATACAAATTTAAATCTCAGAAATATTAGATTAAGTCTCAAGTAGTTCAATTTCGGTGCAAATAAGTACGTTTAACACAAAAATTTAGAAAAAATTTTTTGGTCAAATTTTTGGTACAGTACACAAAGAGTTGCGAACTGATGGTTTCAACAAAAATAATTCATTTACTCCATGAAAAAGATGTTGTTTTTCACAATAAACATATTCTTGATGATTAATAACAACATACAAATGATAGTTAAGCAAAAGATCAGAGATTTGGACCTTTTTGAGAAGAAGGAGATGAAAAGCAGGTTACGTTTTTTGAACACAGCTCCAAGTTGAAATCCAATTCCAAGCTCTGATACCAAATGAAAGCTTGTTTTCCCAGATATTACACAACCATGGCATATAGAGTAACACTCAAACAGATTTATCAATGAAAATACTCTATTGGGTGAAGAAGATGAAATGCTCTGTGAGAATATATATCACTGTAATGTTTTCTTTCTTCAACAACAACAAAAACCTCCATCTCATTTGGTTTTTATAACCAAAGAGACTTTGGGAAAATTACATAACAGGTCCTTGAACTTTAAACATTACATAAACAAATACATAACTAGAAGTTAAATTATTACAAACTAAAGATATTAACTAGAAGTTGAAATAAATATGTCTAACAATTTTTGTTCCAAATTTGAGAGCTTTGATTTCTTAGTTTCAATTTTAATTTCCTTATGTGTTTGATGATAAACAATCATGATTGGTATTGAAGATTTCGATCTGATTTCGTTTTTCTATTTCGGATAGCGGTAGTGGTTATAGCGGAAGAAGTGAGTGGTGGTGGCTTGCTGGAGTAGATGGTGGTGGCTGACCAGAGGAGGATGAAATCTTCAAACTAAGAACATTTTAAATTTAATAATAGTAGCAGTATTAATAATAATAATAATAATAATAATAATAATAATAATAATAATAATAATAATAATAATAATAGTAGTAGTAGTAGTAGTAGTAGTAGATGTTTACTTAATACCTAATTAATCTTAAAAGAAATAAATAAACCATTTAGTAAAATTACACAAATGGTCCCTGATTTTGAAAATGACAAAAATGTTATTGTGAATTAACTAGCCTAACAGATCAATTTTAACGACAGAGATCATTTATGTGAAAATTTTGCATTTTTGGTATCTCTGGTGTTTAAAAAAAAAACTCTGAGACAAAAATCACAGGAGCCTTTTGTGTAATTTACTCAAATTGAATAATTGTTTATATAAAATATGTGTCAACTTAAATTTTCACATATAAATATCAAAAAGGATTTACCATAATAGTACTATTATTTGTTAAAAAAACTATTTTTTCCTTACTTTTAAGGGGTATCTGTATTTAAGTTTAAAAAAATGTACAAGATTTAGAAAAATGATAATCAAATAATAGTTGTAACAAAAAAGTGATGTCGGAAATTTAGTGTTTGATTTAGTTTATGTTGTTTGCTATCATAATTATTAAATAATCAGTTTTTAAAGTGTTTAGATTTACGTTTTAATTTATAAAACTACCAAATAATCAATTATCAAGCAATAATTTAATAACTTTATAGCTTTTTGAAAATGTGTGGCATGATTAATCCCAAAGTAAATAATTAATTATTAATGAATGCAATACAAACATTTTAAACCAATTATTTACGTTATTGTAACGTAATAATTTAATAATCTCCGTAATAACGCAAAACCAAATATCATATATGTATGTGTGTGTGTGTGTAATATGGTTCGAGAGAGTACCACCCATTATGCAGCGCACCAAAAGGTACCACCTTTAAAAAAAACTTTTCTAAAATTTCTTTTCATAAACATGTTTTAATTAACATTATGAATATCATATGTAAATTTCACATACATTCACATCTCCTAGCTCCTAAAAAATGATGTGAACACACACTTATATATATATATATATATAGAGAGAGAGAGAGAGAGAGAGAGAGAGGTGGGTTCAATGGAGAACCTTCATGCATCGAAGAACCTTGAAAAACCTCAATGCACCACCACAAATGCATCACAATTCCCCCGTGATGCATCATTATTTCCACGTGATGCATCAAATTCCCGCGTGATGCATCGATTTCTACGTGATGCATTACGATTTTCTAGTGCTGCATTGTGGTTCTCCAAGATTCTTCGATGCATAGAGGTTCTCCATTGAACCCACCCCTATATATATATATATATATATATATATATATATATATATATATATATATATATATATAGGATTGTGTTCACATGAGAACCACTCTATATCGTGAGAACGTGAGAACCACTCTAAAATTTGTGCATCCACTGTATAAAATTGTGCATTTGATACTAAAATTAAATGTTTTCGATAAATTTATGCATTTCATGTAAAAATTTACGCATCTCATGCTATAATTTATCCATTTTATGTACGAATTGCGCATTTAAGAAAATTTGTGCATTTGATGTTCAAATTTGTGCATTTAGTTTATAATTTAATGAATATACTTTTTGAATGTAATTTTAGTGTTAGATTATGATATTTATTAATATTTAAGACTAATAATAGTTTTAAGTAAAACTTTTAATTTTTAAATTTGTGCATTTGATGTACAAATTTGTGCATTTTGAAGTGGTTCTCCCTTTTTGCACAGTAATGACAATTCTTACCGATCAAACTTTCATAGCCACCTCTCATTAATCAAAAGTAAAATCAGATATTTTGTTGATAAGTTGACGACGGGATTGGGAAAGACCCACTGTGACTTGCCCAATTAAAATGTACACATATATAATGCTACTCTATAGTGAAAAAATTTAAAATATTTTTTTTAAGTTCATAAGATAAATTTAGAAAGATTGTACCAAATTCATAGTATACCTAATAAATTTAAAATTCAGATTTGAGTTTTATATTAGATAGATATAGTTTAGATTTAGATTTACATTTGATTAGATACGATAAAATTATATCATATGTGATTCAATTATAGAATTGAAAAAATTTACAAATTATAAATGGCGGTATTAAAAATAACAAATATAAAAAGGATAATGATGATAAGTGACATAATTAGATAATGACAAATGATGAATAGAGTTAATTATATATTAATATTTATATATTTAAAAATAATAATTCATATTTATGATCTATTTTATTTTAAAAACAATAAAATGCGTGGAGGCGACACACACAAACATATAATCAGGTTCATCAGCATAACTATGAGATTACAAAGTACCCAGTGTACTCTATTGTGAATGATTATTTGCATATTTTTTTGCACAGATATGTATAAAATAACATTATCCATTTTTATTTTAGTTTATCATTGTAAGGGTAAGTTAGTCATTAACAAAATACATAGTTGTTTTAAGTAATCTCTCTCCAAACAAATATACCGATTATGTAGTTGATGTTGTTTGAATCTCAAGTTAATTTAAATGGTGAACGACGGCGATTTCCAAATCTCGTTTAATTTAAATGGTGTTCTACGGCGGTTTCCTATTCTCGTTAAAGTTCGGTGTGGTATTTTGCGACATTTCTCTTTCGTTTTAAAATTCTATTTCGTGTTGAACATTTTGGGTACGGTAGATCTCCATTTCGACTTTGGTTTCGATTTGAATGTTATTTGTGCAAATCTTATTCATAATTTGTGTGCAAATTTGTTCATAGTTATTTATGTGCGTGTTTTTTCATCATTCGTGCAAATATTCGCTTTGTTGATTTTGTGTTCGGTCTTCCAGGTTTGATTTTTGGTTTCAAATCTAGATTCAGTTTGATGGAGAATGAATTCTGGTTTTGTTTTTTTTTTTTTCCTGAATGTTATGTCTCGCTTGGATTAGAAGGTTAGAACGATCTGTTGGATATGATTTTGGATGTGTTTAAGTTTGAATTTGTTTTGGTTGATCACATGTATGAGTTCGGTTTTTTGGTATAATCTTCGACTTCTATATCTCAATACAATTTCTACGTTCGATTTTCTCTTTGTAATTAAGGTGATCAAAGTAAGTGGCTGTGGGTATCTGATGAAGGTTTAAAGCCAATGAATTAACTTTAATTTGAGTTATATAAATCAATGAATGTCTAGGATGCATCATGCATAGGATTCATGGGTTTCAAGATTATAAGATTCAAGTAATGCAAAGGATTCATTGTAAGCAGAATAAAAAAATTCAAGGAATGCATATGATTCAGGGGGTGTAGAATAAAAAAGATTCAATGAATGCATAGGAGGATTCAGAAAATGCAAAGGATTCATGGAGCAATTGAAAAAAATTCAAGAAATGCATAGGATTCATGGGTGCAGACAACAATACATTGATCTCAAGTTGAGGTTATGGCCTCCTATAATTTAGGAAAGACAGCAACACCTGTCATCTTATTCCCTTTTTGCCCTTTAATTGAAATTGTTTAATTCTTTTAATTAAAATATATAAATGCTAATGTGTATTAATTTTATTGGTTCACAATGTTTACAAAGAATAAAGTGTTCACAATGGATCTCATCCTTGTATATATGGAGGTTCGATTGAGAAGTTTTGTGCATCAATGTACAAAAGAACCTATATCATCTATTAGATCAAAAAATTATATGGATTAGATTATGTTAGTATATGGTGTGTAAAGATAACATTACTACTGCATCATGACTGATTTCATAAAACACTTGAGGGTCACACCGATGACCACAGCTGAGCAGATGCAATTAAACTATTGAATAAATAATATTGGATATTGCTTGTGACACGAAATGACGACTAAGGTTAAATTAATGTGTGATTAATTATATCTCAAAGTACGGAGACTAGAAATGCAATATTAGATATTGTATTGATTTAATTGTAATTGGATGATAATTAAATAATTATCTAGTCTTTTATTTAGTATTGGATATTAAATAAAAAATATATTTATTTGAATTAGTATTATCATCTATTATTAGATAATTGGATGGATAATTTTAAACAAATAAATAAGAGATAATTACAAATAATTATCTAATCATTTATATATTATTAGATAATGTATAAAAGATTAATATTATTTAAAGGGTATATAATTATAGAGATAATTATATAAGGTTTAAATAATAAAGATATATATGATAAAGATATATATTATATTATTATATTAGAGTTTGATTAAAACTAAAATTCTTAATTATATATATATATATATATATATATATATATATATATATATATATATATATATATATATATATATATATATATATATATATATATAGGGATGGGATCCATTGTGAACAAGTTATTCGTTGTGAACAAATAAAAAAAATACATATAATAATTCATATATATCAACAAGTGTTTGTAATATGATTCATATGATTCAAAAGGTTCATAGAAGTGTCTATTTAAGATTCAGAACATTCAAAAGGTTCATAGTACGTAGTTTTTATAACAAGATGCATAAGATTCAACAAGATTCATGAGATTCGACAAATTAATTGGATTCAATAAAATCCATAGGATCCAATAAGATTAATGAGTTAATAGAAGGGTTCGGTAGTATTTTCAACAAGATTCATAAGATTCAAAAGCTATTTTATGGTTGTTCACAATGTTCACAACGAATAAAGTGTTCACAAAAGATCCTTAGTCTATATATATATATATATATATATATATATATATATATATATATATATATATATATATATATATATATATATATATATATATATATAGGATTGGGTTCACATGAGAACCTCTCATTACCGTGAGAACGTGAGAACCACTCTAAAAATTGTGTATCCACTCTATAAAATTGTGCATTTGATACTAAAATTAAATGTTTTCGATATATTTATGCATTTCATGTAAAAATTTACGCATCTCATGCTATAATTTATCCATTTTATGTATGAATTGTGCATTTAAGAAAATTTGTGCATTTGATGTTTTTAAATTTGTGCATTTAGTTTATAATTTAATGAATGTAAGTTTTGAATGTAATTTTAGTGTTAAATTATGATATTTATTAATATTTAAGACTAAAAATGATTTTAAGTAAACCAAAAGGTGTGTTTGATCATTTCTTGAAACACAAACCAAAATGTGTTTTGGGTTTTCCCGTTCTTCGTGTGTTTGATTACGTACATGGCGCCGCTCGATCGTGTCATCATCGGTGGATACCGAAAGAATCTCATTCGTGTATTCTTGTCATTAAATACAAATGTATGCTTTTATATGCTTTCACACTTACTTATCTTATGTTTTCTTGATGATCCGTGTACGGAATTCGTGATTTTAAAAAACGTCCATTGTGCGTTAATATAATTAATGTTTTTGTTTTTATGAAAACCGATACGAATTCCCAACAGATTAAATGACAAAAGGGTAAATACTTGGATAATTTTATGCATCTTGTGCATTACAAAACAAACATGGAAGGACATTTTGGGGAATGTGCATATCTCATCAAATTTAATTTTATAACTAATAATTAAATAATAAATGCTAAAATAAATCAAACTGATACACTTCCAAACTTAACAAAAATTATACAAATTCAAAAAAGATTATTGATATTTGGATGCATTTAATGTTCATCATTCAATTTGTGATGCTTCTCGACTTAATCTATACAAATTCATGATGCATCGATGTTAATCATCATCATCATCGTGTTCATCGTTCGTCATCATCGATCATTATTCATCTATGCATCGTGTGCTGCTGTTATGCTTCATCATCGTTCATTATCATCAAGTTCATCGTTTATCATCCATGTTCATCATTCATTGTCGTTCATCATCCTTTTATGCATCGTATTGTTACTGTTATGCATCATCATCGTACATCATCATCATATTCATCGTTCATCGTCCATGTTTATCATTCATGTTCATCGTGTTTTACCATATCATTCATCATCGATTGAGAACGGGCGATCGTGGTGGTGGCGGTGCACAACCTTGGTGGTGGTGGCGGTGCACAACCTTGGTGGTGGTGGTGGAGAGAGGGAAACGTGGAGGTTACAGTGCACAAACATGGCGGTGTTTTAGGGCCGAGAGGGAGAGGGGGAGAGACGAGTGATGAAACCATGGTGGTGGTGGTGTGCACCACCGTGGGCGGTGGTGGTCCTTCTAGCGGCCGAGAGGGAGAAGGGAGAGGCGAGATAGAGAATGAGAGTTGGAATCATGGTGGTGGTGGTGTGCACCACCGTGAGCGGCGGTGGTCATTCTAGCGGCCGAGCGAGAGAAAGGGAGAGGCGAGAGAGAGAAAGGGAGATGAAATCGTGATGGCGATGGTGTGCACCGCCGTGGGCGGTGGTCTTGCAACCTTGAGGGAGAGAGAGAAAGAGAGAGAGAGAGAGAGAGAGAGAGAGAGAGAGAGAGAGAGAGAGTGTGTGTGTGTGTGTGTGTGTGTGTGTGTGAATGGTTTAGAGAAAGATGGGGAGAGAGAGGGAAAGTGAGAGTAATTTATGCAAATGTAGTTATTATTTATTTAATTTTCATATTGTTTATTTTCATATATTTAATTCTAATATATTTGGTATTCCTTAAATGCCTTTTGTGCACCATTGGTAGATTATTCGATGCACAAAACTACCCCAAGGTTCCTTGGTGAATAAAAGTTCTCAATTGAACATATATATATACATATAATTAATACTATATTAACGTATCAGTTTTATTTTAAATTATATATACTAGGTTATTACCCGTGTACTACACGGGTTGATCTTATTACTTAAAATATATAAACATATAAAAAAGTATAAAATAATCATAAGATTCAAAGAAAAAAGCAGATACATAGTTTCAGATCATAAACCGGAAAATACTTCCTTATAAACAACATTGGTTGTTTTGAAGCTAACTCTACCTTCCTTGTCTAGTTTTAAAAGTTTTAAACCTTCTCTACTTTTAACTCTAGACAGGGCAACATATAACTGACCATGACTGAAAACCGGATCCTTGAGAAACAAACCAACTTTCGATAGTGACTGTCCTTGACTTTTATTTATCGTCATAGCAAAGCATACGACAAGCGGAAATTGTCTCCTCTGAATTTTGAAAGGTATCTTTTTATCTGAAGGTGTCAAACGAAATCTTGGAATAAATGTTCGTCTGCCAATATTACTCCCAGATATAATCTCAGCTTCTATAACATGGTCACCCATTGATATTACTTGTAGCCTAGTACCATTACATAAACCATTCTGCTAATCAATATTTCTTAGTAGCATGACTGGAACACCGACTTTTAGTACCAACTTATGGTTCGGCAAACCAGAAAGCTTAAGACCGTTTAAAACATCTGGCGAGTATAAACTTTCATTTAAGCCGTTCTGAATATTCTCTGATTCACAGATGCTATCAGAGCTTAAGTAAACCTTCTCATCTCCTGGAAACATTGACAACAAACGATCGTTTATTACATCAACAACCTCGTGTTTTGGTGCAAGTATCGCTCTTTCTTGGAAGAACTTTGGATTCTTTAGATTCTCAAGAATGCAAGGATAGACAAACTGAATTAATGATCCTACAGGATCAATTGAATCATTAATGAGAAGATCCTCGGGTATATCAATAACTGCTTCACCATCATTGGCGCCACCAACTTTGCCTTCTCCGATATCCAAAATCCAATCTCCAAATTCACTTAGTTGCTGTAAATTACAAGGTTCAAATTCAACCGTCAATCTCATGTTTTTTGTTAATCTAAGGACTTTACAATGGTTCCAAATATAAGAGAAAGTCAACGATGCATTAACGATGTCGTGTCTACTTCCACCGGGAATGATTGGAAGAATTTGTCTAAAATCTCCTCCAAAAACGATAACTTTACCTCCAAATGGCTTTTTTGACAAGAGTATGTCTTTCATCGTTCGATCTAAAGCTTCAAATGCATGTTTATGAACCATCGGTGCTTCGTCCCAAATAATCAACTTGGTTTTTCTTAATAAAGAGGCAATATCACTGTCCGGTGTTATAAAACAAAGAGAATCCTCGTTAAGATTTATTGGAATTAGGAATCGAGAATGTGTTGTTCTACCTCCAGTCAATAACAATGAAGCAATCCCACTTGAAGCAACATTTAAAACAATTTGACATTTAGATCTTATTGCTGTAGATAATGTTTTCCAGACGAAGGTTTTTCCGGTTCCACCATAACCATAAACGAAAAAAACCCCTCCTTGATTTATATCAACCGCCGTTATAATACTATCAAAAACACCCCTTTGTTCATCAGTTAATGCAACATAAAGCTGATCAAATTCGATCTGTAAAGCTGATCTATCATAAGTTAGCTCCTCAAGAATCAACCGATTGTTTGAAGAAGATATAGAATCATGATCCGGATAAGGCATCCTTTCAAAATTTTTCAAGCTGAAATTGTTGCGAAGCAAAATTTTTTCAATCTCAAGCAACGTCAAGTTGTTAACTTGATCTTCCGTAAGTAATAATCCTGAACGATATGATATAAAAATATTATCACAAATATTGGGGAAGAAAACTCAATGCAAATAATAATGAGTTAATATAAATATATAAAGTAAAATAGTAAATATATTTTGTAGAGTTTTCCCGAAAAATAATAACATACCTTGACATTTCAATTTAGACCGTTGATCGAAAAGAATACCGTCCGACAAGTACTGTGATGTTTCTTTCCAAACAAATTCTGGTCTAGATAGACTATTTGACATGAGCATCATTGCAAATAAAGAACGTATATAATATCCAGAACCAGAAAAACTTGCCTCCTTAATAGCATCAATGTATTCTTGATCGTCATCCAAAAGACCGAGAGCATAACATGTGTCTCTGAAAGTATCATATATCCTTCCATCAACTGTACGAATGTCGTCGAAACTGGTTGGTCCTCTGACTTTGTTTAATAGTATCCTTAAGAAATATGATTCACCAGCAGTTTAGGGGATACATGGTGAATTCTCCCAATAGAAAAGCCTTTCTTCCTTGGCTCCCAACAACGTTTTTGGCATTTCCACACAAACTCTGTAGGGAATTCAACGTATGTCAACTTTCGTGCTTGTGTATAAGTTTTGTTACAATCCATCCAAGATAAAAACATGGTAGAAGCCACAGAAGGTTTGTCGAGAACATCGTCTAAATCATCGTCTGCCCCATATACTACCTGTTGTTGCCCAGGAAGATGAAAAGGAAGTCTTACAACAGATGGAGTCCTGTAATGAACATCATATCCAAATATCATCCATGATGCTTCACATGCAGATATATATCTACAATCATAGTACTGTTGAATTTCATCTACTTCATCAACATTACCATCTTCATTGTTACTTTGTACAAAAGTAACAGTAGCTCTATCAGGACCCTTGTTAATATATTTAAACAAATACTTAATAGAACCGGCTTGGTTGCACCACTCCACATTAATGTGAGCCTGATATCTTTTTAAAAGAACTTTATTATAGGCTACCACATTTCTATTATCCAACTTAACACTAGACTTTTTTCAACAAATAATCCATTATCCCGTTTTCTATACTCGGGAAAACCATCAGAATCAATGGAAGTGTTATTAGAGAACTTCTTAGGAAAGTTTTTAAAACACTTTTTATCGATCATGCATGGACAATGCACATTATGAACACCACATGGACCATGGATCATAAACTCACTGACAAGGGAATATAATTCAGGATCTTCATCTTTGTCTGGAATCTCTGCAGATATAATCGGATCTATATGGTCAACAGTAGGGATCTTGTAATCAGAGTGCAAGAACAGGCATATATGACTGTGAGGTAACCCACGTTTCTGAAACTCCACGGTGTAAACCACTACATATAAGGGGAAAAGAGTAATTTGATTTACAATAATGAATAGATAGATACATAAATAATAATTTGACGAGTTAAAAACAATATTACAAACAAAATACCAGATGAAACATACCTGCTTGTACATTGCCAAATAATTCACTTTTCTTTATGTATTTGATTAACTCATCAAGCTTCATTTTGAATAATCTACATAATAAGTCAGGTCTATCCTCGGGATGAAGTGTGGTGTCTTCTAGAAATCTTGTGATCTCTGGCCATTTTGGATTACACGATACTGTTATGAAGAGGTCAGGGTATCCAAACCACTTGCAAAGTGACATGGCATCTAGATAGTTCTGCATCATGTAGCGCGCACCACCAGTAAATGAAGAAGGTAGGATAACACGACGTCCTGTGCTTGAAATATCAGTGTTTCCTTGATCACGTACCTTACGCAAGGCCTCATGGGATTCACTTCTAAGAACCTTCTGTTGACTCCTTATGTAAAACAATCTCTGACTTTCAACCATTGTATAAGCATCAACCAAAAACTGTTGGAAAAGTCTTCTTGAATTAAGGATCAGTGAGAAAACATCAACCCTATCTTGCATTCTATAAGCAAAGAATTCTCTCATTGTACAATTTAGACGTTTGCTGTTGCTTGAAGATGTGACACCTCTATGAGGAATATCAATTCTATACCCATCATCTCCATATGGAAAAAGTAGTGGGTATTGAAGAAGAAGATAAGAAGGATGTAATTCACTTATTCGTTTTAAACGTCCTGATTGTTTTTCAATTATAATATCTCTATTATCAAATGAATCACCAATGTCACCAATAACTAAACCAGCCACTTCGGAAGCAGTTGGCAGGTTATATGTTCTTCCGTCTTGTTGTCTTCTCCCTATTAGTCGTAACTTTAGGTCTTGATGTGTATTTGCATGAAAGCAATCTCTTACCATCCTATAGGCCTTAACCAATTCATTTATTGAATCCAACATACTTTTCAAATATGTTATAGTTTCAACATCATGAAGATCAGTAGTTGTTGTAGAGCCATCCTTTGGTTCACTGTTAGAAATGCAAAAAACATAAGAGATGCATTACGATAGATATACTTATACGAAAAAAATTAAAAAAAAAATCATGTATTCATTAGGTACCAAAATATGGAAAAGGAATTAAGATGTAGTTAAATAAGTATCTTTTAAAACATTATGTAACTTATTTAGATTGATGCAATAATTGGTATAAATATACAAAAGCGATATACAATATCCCACATACAAAAATCCAAAAGTTAATAATCATGAAGTAGAATATACCCGAATGCATTCTGCCTGTTTGAAACTTCATTCTCGGTGTCATATATGTAAAGCTGTGAGAATTTGGGTTTTGAGGGATCTACGGGTAGAAGGCTTCCCATAGCATGGTAGTTTTGACCACTAAGCCTGAATATATACGGAGCTTTACCCTTATTTATTGATGAATCAACCTTCCCACCCATTGAAGTGAATGAAAACATAGAATTGTAACGACGAATATTCTTAAGAAAGCTTTTGCTTTTCAAATCGTTAAGACGAAATAGATCCTCATATAATGATGGCGCTGCTTTCAACTCCGGAAGTTGAACCTTGCCGTAACCACAACATAGGTAATAACATGTTTTGTCCCCAGTTCTTTGACCTCTAACAGCTTCATCTGTCCATAATTTTGCATGACATAGTTGACAAATGCGAGTTTGATCACCATGATCAAAGTAATCTGTTACATAACATGATTGAAAAATTAGAAATTTATTCATTTTAAAACACAACATGCATTATATAATAATGAATACATTATAGTTAGACATGAAAAAACTTAAATATTACCTTTAGATATGCCTGTTTTATTGTTTTTAAGATTATGCACAACATTTGCAGGGATTTCTTGAGCATTGTTCTGAGAGGGAAATGCACCTTCCGTTGACATTAAATCTACAATACAAATAAATTGAAATTTTATACCATAATTTTTTGAAAATTCAAAGAACCAAATCTAATATATATATATATATATATATATATATATATATATATATATATATATATATATATATATATATATATATATATATATATATATATATATATATATAAGAAATACATATAACTTGAACTAATTTAGTAACATATCATAATTGAAAAATAGAAATTATAATACCTCTCGTTAAAGAAATTCGGGTATTGGATGAACATTGTTCTCTCGTTGTCTTAGATGTGGACTTTGATCTATTACTTTCTAAAGAGAATTTCCTTATTGCCCTTCTATCCTTTGCGTCAGTGTGATTCATGTGCATAACTGGAGCTGCTTATTATTTAAAATTGGCTAATATGAGAACTTAACAAAATTATATTTATGTGTATATATAAGTATATATTAGTAAATTAAAATCCATTAGGATATGAATTTAAAAAAGCCACAAAATATAATAAGATTAAATCTTAAGTAAATGTCATTTAGTATAATTGGTTATGATGAAACTTACTATTTGTAATATCTGCCATGGCAAATCTCCTATAAGAATCATTCAAATGCAAACCTTGATCGGGTGAAACACGATGAATGTTTACATTTTGACCAAATGGTTGCATTGCATAGCTTGTAGGGGTTTCTTGAGCATTATTTTGAGAGGGAATTGGACCGTTCGTTGACATCAAACCTACAATATCAATGAACTTAAATTTTATAGAATAAATTTTTAACAATTCCAATAACCCCATCTAAAATATATAAGAAAAAATTATAACTTGAATTGATTACTAAAGTGTCATAATTCGCACACATTATAATACCTGTCATTGAAGAAATTCGGGTGTTTGATGAACATTGTCCTCTCGTTGTCTTAGATGTGGACTTTGATCTATTACTTTCCAAAGAGAATTTCCTTATTGCTCTTCTATGCTTTGCGTCAGTGTGATTCATATGCATAAGTGGAGCTGCTTATTATTTAAAATGGACTAATATGAGAACTTAACAAAAGTATATTTATGTATATATAAGTATATATTAGTAAATTTAAATCCATTAGTATATGGATTAAAAAAAGCCACAAAATATAATAAGACTAAATCATAAGTAAATGTCATTTAGTATCATTGGTTATGATAAAACTTACTATTTGTAATATCTGCCATGGTGAATCTCTTGTAAGAATCATTCAAATGCAAACCTTGATCGGGTAAAACATGATGAGTGTTTACATTTTGACCAGATGGTTGCATTGCATAGGTTGTTAAATCCATATTATTTGAAGAATAAGTGATTGATACGTTTGATACACATGATGTGTTTGATCTAACATGCGATCTTTTATTCTCCATATAAAGCTTCCTCTTCTTTCTTATGTCTTTAGCGTCACGAGGATCCACATTCATCGTTGACTCTGTTTATCATAAGAATAGAATACATGTGATCATTTAATTAAAAATATGAAATATGAAATTCTAACTGAACATGACAATAGAAGGTTGTTCATTGTTAATAAATGTAACACTGTTGTTATATAAAGGTTTAGAATTTATGTGCAGAACATTACTGTACAGAAAAGACTACAAACAACACGGTTGAGATACCTATGAAGCAATCTGTTTCAGATAAAAAAAATGTTTTGGTTTTAGAAATTAATTGCTTGAAAGAAATTTTGACTGTGATGTTGCTGTGGAGTTTTTTGAAAAAGCACAGTTCATAAAAATATCGAAACAATGCAAACGAAGAGCAAAAGCTTAAGCCAGATCCAGGTCAGTTAGTTGAATGAATCAATCAGATTTGGCAATAAATTATTATTCTAAATTTTTGTTCCTATTCTTTTACAACCAAATAAATGTAAAAAAGAAGGTACATGACACATTATTTCATACAGTTAGTTGAACAACAAAAAATGTCCGACGCCTTTTTGATCTTGATGTACTATTACATGTACCAAAATTAGATACAGAGGTCCTTGGTAAACCAGCTAAAAAGTTGTTGAAAGTCCTATTTATTTCTCAGGCTCGCCTAAGACCTTAAGTGCCTCACAACCAAGGCAGACACCTAGGTGCACCTGTTGAATGTTACATGCTTCAATGCGAAAAAAGCCCATACTGCATCGTGATGAGCTTGTTAGGCTAGGCGTGCCTCATTTAACACGTATGAACTGAGTACAACTTATATGATTTGTATTCATATTTATTTGACACTAAAAGCACAGCTTATAAAAATATCCAAACCATGCACGGAACAATCTATATACAAAAAACATGAAATACGCCATGTAATATGATGTAATTAATATGATTATGAGAGGAAGGTATTCATATCTTTACTTTTGAGGATTTATGTCTGGTATATTAATCTAAAGTGACAATAGCAAAGCAGAACTAAAAATCAATTGTGTGGTCATGTAATAAACGAACATCAACAAATTCCAGTGTTAGAGTGTTCTGTGTGTTTGTGCAGAGAGGTGTTTGTCACTTAAAAACAGAAAGAAAGACCAACAACAACATCAACTATATACATAAATGTAAATTACTTACATGAGTGGTGTAAGTGGGTGTATTTGGGGCAGCAATAACAGAAAGATGAGCAGTAAAATGACAGCAGTACCTCAACAATTAATTGAAAAGTAAACCATGTAATGTGTGTGCTCGTGACCGGAAAACAAGAAAAAAAAATAGAATCTCAGCGTTGTGTTGGTGATTCTTGTTGGAAAACAGAAAGAAAGACCAGCAGCAAAGCAAAACCACCTCGACATGTATATTTAAACTAAGTGTTTGTGTAGTGTGTGTAGCAACAACATATAAAAAAACAATGTCAAGGTGTCAAGTGTGTATTTGTGGGTGGAAAACAGGAAGAACCAACAGAGCAACTCAACAGCAAAATATAATGTTAACCAATTCCAATATCTAGTAACTAAAAATGGTCCCTGGTCTCTGTTTTGATCGGTCCAAGACTTGAGGACAAGAAGGTCATGGCTGACAGTAGCAACTCAACAACATTTATGCTAACTTTAAATGTGCTACTTATCATATAATATGTTTTAATAAATTAGACTGATCACACTTGCAATAGGAATTAAAAGAGACTGGAAGATAATAGAGGATTCATGAGCATAATGAGTTGATTTTAGTGATTATACTGGCATAGGTCTCCTTACTGTCATATCTAAATGGTTGACTGTTGAGATATTCAATTTACATAAGAAACCTGTTTATGAACCATAATGTGTCTGTGAGTTTGTGTTAGAAACAAACTAAACATATAACATTGGAATATTGTTCCAAATCCTATTGACGCATATTCAATGCAATGGTAGCTTCTCTAATTTGTGGTATTGGTTTTATTATTTCCAAAACTCAAAAGTCACCATTGAGGATGTATCTTGAACTTGTTAGTGCTTAGATCTTGATGGTAATAAACTGACATGTTGAAGGTGTAATCAGACACGTTTTTGGGTAAGATGTATTAGTCTATACTCTGGAGTATCAACTTAGATTATGTTGTTATGCTTCATTAATTTTTTTCAAAATAGTTTTTCTAACTTTTACAAGTTAGATATACGGATTTGTTGCTACACATAATTATATCTAAATGGTTGACTGTTCAGATATTCAATTTACATAAGAAAAATTGTTTATGAACCATAATGTGTCTGAGCAAATCTTTTTTCCCCCATTTTTAGGTGGAGTAAAGGGGAGCAGTCCACTGCACTATCTACAATAACAGATTCTAGCCTACAGGTACCTTAACACTAAAGATGTGGTGTGTTTGCCTTCAGTTTTATTAATAAGAATTGAGAAGGATACGATGTTGTGATTTGTTTAACCAAAAAAGCAAAAACAAAGTATTTGTTTGTATGGGCACACAAGTTGATAGTGAATGGTTTGATATTATATTTCTTTTTCTTTGTTTTCAGTTATTATAAAAGAATTTCTGTAATGGACTTCGGACCATAATGGGTTTCCAAATCAGTTACTTCTTCTATATTGGTCGTTTCTTGTTGCCAATTTGGGGGGTTATTAGTTGGTGCCATTTTAAATTAAAATTACTCTTGAACTTCAGAAAAGGTCGTGGGGCTGCATTGCGGTGAAGGAACAACAGAGTTTAGGTTGGATTACTATACTGAATTGTGTATGATGACTGAGACACTGAGAATGAGATTGACATAGAGGGAGGTTGAGAGCCTTATTTAGTTGGAAACAGAGGTTGAAGTCAATTGTTAAGTGCAATAGATTTCCTGCATTGAATGATGAAAAGGAACAATATTCATGAACATGTTCTTGATCATATACAAATACGAATTGCAAGAAAATATTGATTCTTGATAAAAATTCAATAGCCAAGTTACAATATACGAATTTTGAAAAAACACGCAGGAAGTAATAATAGGGATAATTGATAGGACCTGATCGAGAAAGCAGAAGTATAGTTCAGTGAAATAGCGTCGATCAATACCAAGATTGCATGCGATTGTTGAAATCTGTCCAGAAAAAGCCGTCGATCAATACCAAGATTGCATGCGATTGTTGAATTATGTCCAGAAAAAGCCGTCGATCAATACCCTGTTTACAATTTCCAGAGAACCTGCTATGAATTGCAATTCCTATAATGAAACCAAGTTTGAAAAGTCTTCATGAAATTGAAATCGAAGCCATCCTCAATCGTGTGTGGGTTGTTTCATTGCCAGGTGTATTGACCTAAATTAATAAATACAATTGAGAAAAAGATATATTAATTAATTATTAACAATTACAGTTTATAACATTTTAATTTTAGAATTATTATCGTACCAAAGTTTATATAGAAATTATTGGATTTAATTTTAAATTTAAATTTCATCAATGACATTGTGATATAAATATCAAGGAGAAGATGGTATTTTGAAGAATTAAAAATACAATTTATGTTTTATTTTTTCTTATATAAAAAAATTAACATTACATTTAATGAAGGTATTTGATTTATAAAATATCTAAGAATTAAAAACTAAAAGGGTAAAGTCATACAATAGTAAACTATTTTTAAAAATTTATCAATATGGTACATCTACTTTTTGAAATGTCGAAATGGTACCTGGACCTCAATTTTTCATACCGATATGATCATATTTGTAATAGACCCGTATTTTTTCATACCATTAGAACCATGTTTCGTATGTAAAAATCGGGCTCTATTATGTAGAATCATGATACAGAAAATTGAAGTACACGTACCATATAGACAATTAAAAAAGTAGACGTACCATATCGATACATTTTCAAAAGTAGGTTGATATTGTAAGACCTTAACCCTTTAAAATTTTCAAAGGAGTTTGATAAATTTCATATTATTTTTGAATGTAAAAATGTATATTTAATATTGGAGTACGAACGCCCTATGCTTATAATTTTTCAATTTGCGAAGTTCAAGTTTTATAATGGTGATTTACCTAATCTTTACTTACTTTACAATTATATTTTTTTTTCTCAGTTCTTTCATATTCATATGTTGCTGTTATAATTATAGATTTGACATCTTAATTATTGTTTTTCCTCCAGCACGTCCGTATATCTCAAGTTCATAGGATGTTTCAAGGCTATTTATAAATTCTAAGGTTGATGAGATCGTGAATTTCAGAAACAGGTTTTGATCAATTTGCATCTACATGAAAATTTGAAATTGGTATTTTATTTTGTATATTAAATTTTCATTTAATTTTTTTATATTCTATAAGTTATTTATTTCATTTTTACAGTCTCCTCTCGAAACAAAATGGTGATATGATGGTTCCACTCAGGAACTTATTATAACCCCATCAAAGGGGTACTCAATTAAGGCAAAATTTTGTATATGATATGAACTCAACATTAAGACAAAATTATAATACAGTGATTCACAACTTTATTTTTAATCTATCCAAATAATCAGAAACGTGATTTATTTCTTTTTAAATGAGTGTTGTCTCATTTATAAAGTATAATTAGGTTAATATATTACATTATATTAAAAATAAAATTATAATTTATAAATATATATGACAAAGACATATTAAATAATCATCAAGAACTAAAGTTTATAGTGTGTTAGTTTATGAATTATTATATTAACTGTATCCCAGTCAAAACTATTGGACTTGATTTAATTAAATTTGATTTACATTAATAACATTGTGACATAAATATCAGGGAGGAGATAGTATTCTAAGGATTAAAAATACAATTTATGTTTCATTTTTTATATAAAAGATTACACATTACATTTATGGTCAATAATTATATTTTATTGTATTGTTTCATAACCGTTGATTATAAAATATGTGAGATTTGTTATTTTAATATTGTATTTGTTTGATATGAACACAATGTAGTGACAGAATCATAATACGGTAATTCACAGCTTTATTTTTTTATCCAAATAAGGAGAAACATGATTTATTTCATTTTAAATGAGAAAGTGAACTTCTTGGTTCGGAATAGTTTTGGTAAGTTTTACATCGTAACTAAGGTAACTGTCATATTTAGTTAATATAAGAAATATGAATGGTAAATTTATGAGTTAAACGGTGAAGAGTACGTTTCACAAACATCATTTATTTTTGTATAATTGAGAGAGCAAAATGTTTGATTTGTATAAAATTTGGTAATTTTACATTGTGATAAAACTAACTTTTTTTTTATCTAATAAAACGAATATGTTTGGTAAGTTGCATAAACTTTTTGTTCAAAAATGGAATAAATGAATATAAATTTATGAGATAGACGGTCAACAGTGCCTTTGTTAAAATTGGATACTTTGATTTTTTTTAAACTCTTATGAAATCTACATAAACAAAATGTTGGTATTGCGTACATCATCAAGAATAAAAATATAAGATACCAGAAACATCATATTTATTGATAATTTAAAATCAGACGACGCAAAACATTATCCAAATAAATCAACATCCAACAAACGTATTGTTTAATCCAAATAATAATCAAAAGACGAAAAACAATATTCAACCAAAGTATGCAATGCAACTGAAGTTCCAATCAACCAACTCTTCAAACCAAAAGAATATAAATCATTTTTCCTTTTTTGGTATGAGAAGCTCTACGCCAAATGTCACCTTCTTTTTTGTTGCAGATTTTCCTATAAAGTCGTCATCTTACGTTTGAAGTCACACCCACCGGAGTGGCCATCATCATATGGTCTATTCGAAGTAGGTGTGTCTGAAATCGTATTTTCAACAACCGGAATATCATTATCTCCAGTTGACGAAACACCCTGAAATAAAATATTTAATTAGTACCTGACTTTTTAATTATTATTGTTAAATTATTTCTTAAAAGTCGAATATGTCTTACTATTTAATCCTAAAAATACACACCTTTGACAGTGTATTTCCTTTATGGGTAATTTCTGAGCCAGAAATGCCCAAGGATTCAGATGAAGCAACTTGCGTTTTTTATAAAATTTAAATAAGACTAATTGAAAGAATTTATAATAACATTTTAAGAAAGCTCGATTAAAAGAATTTAGTTTTCTAATCATGTCATAACTCCATGATACAAAAATAAATACGTCATAAATGTAAACCTGGTCCGGATGGATCTTCTCTTGCAATGCTTTAAGAATATCATCATCATCGGTTAGTTTTGAAATCCCATAAACATGATTATCATTTAGTAGATTGTATTCGGTGATTTCAATCTTGAAAGCAAAACGTCTACCGATCAACTCGTTCAGAACGTCTGGGAATCGATCTATATCACCAACCTGTAGACGATTCAAAATCTTTAACTAATTGACGATTCCAAATCTTTAACTAATTGACCAGCTGTAAATGAACATAAGAGTTATCTATATGTAGAGTTAAAATAAATAACATTGTACCTCATGATTTTTTTTCAATCAGATCATGTGCAGACATGGACAATAACTTATTCGCATCACGGTCAAACAAAGTCAATGAAACCACTCTTGTCGAATCTTGGACTCGAAGCATAATTTTATACCTATGAAATTAAGACTCATTAACCAAAATGCACACCGTGATGTAAATAAGCTATAAATAATTGAAAGTTTTTGTGTGCTCAACATCAATTAAATTCATATCTAGTGTCATAGGTCACTATAGGGTCACACATTCGTGCACCACCGAACCATTTAGTGCTTAATGGATGATTAAGTAGATCGAAAGTCGAGGGACCTATTAGTAATATTTGATATTATGAAAGGATATATTTTTAGGATAATTATAAATGTTATTAGATAATATTTATAATTTTTCCTTTATAGATAAATGCTAATAAACTAATAGATAATTATTAGAATTATTTATTTAGTTAATATGAGGAATTATCTATAACATAAGGGCTTATAAATAGGGTTTAAGGGTTAAACCCTAGAGAGGTTGTTTTTTGGGAAGAAAAGAAACGGCCCCCCTCTCTAGCTCTCTCTCGGCCGAACATAGCAACCCTCACGGGGTTCGTTTCTCGATCGTATCATTGCGATATCTAGCGTCGCGGTTCAACGGTGAAGCGTGTGAGGATCACCTAAAGCTTTTCCGTGTGATTGCCTCATTGCAATGGCGCAATCTGGTACGATTACTAAACTCTCTATGTTTGATTATGTTTTATGTTAATACGAGACGGTCCGGGACGGTTTAAACGGTTTTATTTCCGTTGCGCTAAAAGTTTGTGTAAAATATGTTTAAACCCTTCAGTGGTATCAGAGCCACCTCGTAGTTGCATAAAACTAATTGGTGATTTGTTGGTTTTTATTTATAAATCGGTGCATTGTTGTTGTTAAAATCGTGCCTCGGTTTTGAGATGAATCTCGATCGATGGTTGCTTGGTTTTGGAGATTATTCTCGGCCGATTGCAACGTGGTACATTTTTTACAACTTAAATGCTCGTTTTATGAAATAATTAAAAATCGGAATTGTTTGTGATTATTATTATTAAAAGGAATAAAAAAAATAAAAATAAAAAAAGTAGAGAAAAGTTTCTGTTTTTTGGGTGGCCGAAGAAAAAAGGAAGAGTTCAAACTTTTTTTCGTGGATTTGAAAAAGTCAATGTTTTTTTTATTTTTTTTAATTCCATTAATTATAATTACAATATTCCGATAATGTGATTCAATTTTATTATTAATTTTAAATCTAACTAAAGTAGTTGGTTGAGGTTTATCATTCATTTTTTGAATCCGTCCAACTTATCATCATAGTAAGATATTGTTGTTAGTTTAAAGTTAGTTAAAATTAACATTATCTTTGTAGCTTAAATTAATTGATAAAGAGTTATTAATTGGATAATATTAATCTAAAAGAGTTTAATTAATATTGAAGATAAAGATAAGTATAATTTTTTAAAGGTTGTTTAAATTATTATTTATCTTTAGAATTGAATTAATAAAGTTAGTTATTAATTTAGTTTGACAATATTAAATAAAGGAAGTTATTTTTTATTGAGAGAATTAATAAATGAGTTTATTAATTGTCGAGTTATAAAGTCAACTTATCGTTTTAAAAAAATTGTTTTGTCGAAACCGTAAGTTATCATTACAATCATTAATTAATAAAGCTAGTTATTAATTAATTATTTAAATCACTGTCTAAAGTTATTTAAATCTGTGATTGATATGCATAGCGGAGCCAGTTAGCCCTTTGTGTTGTGTTTTTATTTTATTCGGTATTGGGAGGCCTGCGTGCCAATTGTTATCCCTTTTTGAATGTAATTTTAAATTAAATTTTAGTTTTGTAATTTTAAATTTATTCGAAGACCGAAGATATCATGATGGATGACGCGAGAAGCAAACAGGAATCTTGAAACTAGTGGGAGCTTAGAAGATTTTATTTGTTTCTTATTGTAATTGTAATCCGTCCCTTAGGGTTGACCTTTGATTCTCGAGTGCTCTTGAGAATCAAATTAGTTCTGGCAAGGCTATTGCATTTTGTTTGTTGTTTATTATCGAACTGCGTGGTTGGCCGATATACATGCATGGATAAACAACAAAATTAATAATTTGATTATTAAATTATTTCAAATGTTTTTGAAATAAAAACTGGTCATTCATAAAAGTTTAAAACACTTTTAAAATCCCTTCAAAATATGACACAACATACCGTCCATATAGTGGCACTCACGCTAACCGGTCGTCACAAGTAGGTTCAGCCTTCGTTGGGTGCTTGTGCCGCAAACTTGGAAGGTGTGAGGTAAGCACTGCGGATCCTAAGTAAGACTTGGGCCAGTGTCTTGCAGTTGTTATATGGTGTGTGTCATTGGTGGTTCCTCAGTAAGACTGTTGCCCAAGGTATGGATGAGACTAATCATGCCCTTACAAGGCGTCTCATAGGATACTGGAAGTTATAAAGGTTGTTTATAATCGATAATAGTTATCTACTCAAGTAACTTATATGTGTAGGTTCAGCCTCCGTTGGGTGCACATATAAGCAAAAGGGGTTCTAGTAGGTTCAAAGAATTTTTTTGGGGATTATATTTATTGAGCATTATTTTTGAAACAAATACTAAAAGTTGTTTTTTTTCCTTCTTTTTATTCTAAATCTGTAGCAAAAGTGAAAGCAAAAAGAGAATCTTTCCGAGCGCTCATTTCTGATGAATTACTGACTGGACCAAACTTCGTAGAATGGTTTTATCACATTAGAATTGTTCTAGATGCTGATGAACAGCTATACATCGTTGACTCTCCCCCTCCTACTGAGCCTGCATTAAGTGCATCTCAAGCAGAGAAAGATGCTTATAGGAAGTATCTAAAGGATGAATCTGATGTAATGAGTCTCGTGGTCATCTCAGCCTTACCTGAATTGTCAGAAAGGTTTAGAGATAATTGTGCCTATGAAGCCATGATAAAGCTGGAACAATTATGCAAACGCTCTATGCCCTATTATTGCAAGCAAGAGTTGATGTCATGTAAGATGTTAGATGGTCAGACAGTTAACGAACACATGTTCAAGATTAAAAGAATCATCAGTAAATTGAAGCTTGCTAATGGAATCGTTGATCCATATGAGATTAAACTCATAGTTCTTGACACACTAACTGACTTTTACAAGGGTGTTGTAAATGAGAGTGTACAAGACAATACTGTCAACATTGACGAGATGCATGAGATGCTCAAGGCAACTGAAGACAGTCTGGTCGGAGACTTCCTAAAAGTCGGAGAAGATCACTGGATTAACGAGCTCGGGGATTATGATTGTCCATACTGCGGATGTTTTGATCCGTGTGACTGTGAATTGAAAGTGGACGAAATGGAAATCGATTTAGTCGATGAACCAGGTATCTATATGATAGATTGTTTACATACTTCCTATAACTCCTGGGTATTGGATACTGGATGTGGTAATCATATTTGTAACCACTTACAGGGGTTTCGAAGGAGTAAAGTGCTTGGAAAGGATGACATTAACTTGCGGGTCGGTGACGGATCAAGTGTTGGTGCCGAAGCTGTGGGAACCTATGAGTTATTGTTACCTTCTGGATTAGTCTTAGTACTAGATAATTGTTATTATGTACCAAAACTAATTAAGAACATTATTTCATATGATTCTTTAATAGACCAGGGATTTAATTATTCTCATAATAAAAGAGTGATTTGTGCTTATCGTAAAGGAGTATTTTATTTTGAAGCTAAATCACTAAATGGTCTATACATGTTGAATCTATTGAATCCAAGCAATGAAGCAATATATAATGTAAGTAAAAAGTCCAAATCTGAATTGAACAAAACTTACATGTGGCACTGTCGTCTTGGTCACGTAAACAAGAAAATGATTGCAGAACTTCATAAGAGTGGAATTATTGATTCTTTCGATGAAGATTCTTATCAAACCTGTGAATCTTGTTTATATGGTAAAATGACCAAGAAACCTTTCATTAAGGGAAATGAAAGGGCACATGACCTACTAGGGATCATACATAGTGATGTATGTGGACCTTTTAGTCATGAAGCCAGAGGTGGATACCGGTACTTCATTACTTTCACAGATGACTTTAGTCGTTATGGCTATGTGTATCTGATGAGACGTAAGTCTGAGACATTTGAAAAGTTCAAAGAATTTCAGAATGAAGTACAAAATCAACTTGGCAAAACAATAAAAATACTTCGATCAGATCGAGGTAGAGAGTATTTAAGCCAAGAGTTTGACGATCATCTAAAGAATTGTGGAATCATTTCACAACTCACTCCTCCATACACTCCTCAATGGAATGGTGTATCTGAGAGAAGAAATCGAACACTATTAGATATGGTGAGATCGATGATGCATCGTACAAACCTGCCACTTTCATTCTGGGGTCACGCTCTTGAGACAGCAGCGTTTACTCTGAACAGGGTACCGACCAAAGCGGTGGAAAAGACACCGTATGAGATATGGTATGGGAAGAGTCCCATAGTTTCTTTCATGAAGATCTGGGGATGTGAAGTGTTTGTCAAAAGATTTATATCAGACAAACTAAACCCTAAATCTGACAAGTGCATATTTGTGGGATACCCTAAGGAAACTAGGGGATACTATGTCTACAATCCATCCGAAAACAAAGTGTTTGTTGTTCGACATGGATTTTTCCTTGAAAGGGAGTTTCTAGAAAAGGAAAATTGTAGAGATGACATAATTCTTCAAGAAGTTGAAGAAACACAAATAAGCGACTCCGTGGTCGAACCCATACCTCAACGAGAAATCGTTCAGGAAGATATAGACACACCGACACTTCGTAGGTCTGATAGAGAACGCCATGAACCAGAAAGATATGGATTTTTGCTGGTTGATGGAGTAGGGGAAACACCAGAACCCTCAAACTATCAGGAAGCTGTGGCTGAATCAGATTCAGACAAGTGGCTTGAAGCTATGAAGTCAGAGATACAATCCATGTACGACAACCAAGTCTGGGACTTAGTTGAAAAACCTAAAAGCACCGAGCCAGTCGGGTGCAAGTGGATCTTCAAAAAGAAGATGGACATGGATGGTAATGTACAAACCTATAAAGCTAGGCTAGTAGCAAAAGGATATTCACAGTCAAAGGGGATTGACTATAATGAAACCTTTGCACCTGTAGCCAAGTTTAAATCAATTAGGATCATGTTAGCCATAGTTGCATATTATGACTATGAGATATGGCAAATGGATGTCAAAACCGCTTTCCTCAATGGTGCCTTGTCAGAAGAGGTCTATATGGAACAACCTGATGGTTTTGTTGATCCAAAGAATCCTGAAAAGGTTTGTAAGCTGCTTAAATCAATATATGGTTTAAAGCAAGCATCTCGCAGCTGGAATTTGACTTTTGACAAAAAGATTAAAGAGTTTGACTTTATCAAAAGTGAATTTGAGCCCTGTGTCTACACAAAGTTCAGAGAATATAAAGTAACCTTCTTGGTCCTGTATGTAGATGACATACTACTGATTGGAAACAACACCGAGATGTTGAATGAAACCAAGGGTTGGTTAAATAAGTGTTTCCAAATGAAGGATCTTGGAGAAGCCGTTTATATTCTAGGAATAAAGATCTACAGAGATAGATCGAGACGGCTTATTGGGCTTAGCCAAAGCATATACATTGACAGAGTCTTGAGAAGATTCTCAATGGAAGAAGCCAAGAAAGGGTTTGTTCCAATGTCAGGTGGCACAGTTCTATCTAGATCACAGTGTCCCACTGTGAAGAAAGATATAGAACGGATGAATAAGATACCATACAGTTCAGCTGTTGGATCTATCATGTATGCCATGCTTTGCACTAGACCTGATGTTGCTTACGCTATAAGTGTCACAAGTAGATATCAAAAGAATCCAGGTGACAATCACTGGATGGCTGTCAAAAACATTCTTAGGTACTTAAGAAGAACCAAAGAAGTGTTTTTGGTCTTTGGAAATGTGGATAGCGAACTCCGTGTAAAGGGTTACACTGATGCAAGCTTCCAGACAGACAGAGACGATTCCAAGTCACAGTCAGGCTATGTATTCACTTTGAACGGCGGTGCAGTGAGCTGGGAAAGCAAGAAACAAGACACTGTTGCTGACTCGACTACAGAAGCAGAATATATTGCAGCATCAGATGCAGCAAAGGAAGCAGTTTGGTTAAAGAACTTCATTACAGACTTAAGAGTTGTGACCAGTATCTCTGAGCCTGTAGAAGTACACTGTGACAACTCTGGAGCCATTGCGCAAGCTAAGGAACCAAGAGCACATCACAGGACCAGACACATTCTCCGAAAGTATCATGTGGTCCGTGAGATCAGTGGGAGAGATGATATCAGGATTATGAAAATTCCAACTGATGATAATGTGGCTGATCCACTAACCAAACCACTTTCCCAGATCAAGCACGAACGTCATAGTAGATCTATGGGATTAAAATCATTAGATTAGTGGTTTGTATTAGTATTTGATTCAAATTAAAGAACAGTAGCATTAAATATGTGATTTTATGAGATATATTATGGGAGATGATTTGATCGCATAAATTATTTAATGTTGTTCTACTTTGCATGATTTAGTAATCCATGAATGATTTGGAATCATTCTAAAAATCCATAACTACTTATTGTCGTGGGAACCACAATAAGGTTTTAACGTTATCGTGGAACATTGGTGATGTCGATGGGAGATTGACATGTCAAAGCAGTTGAGACCAAATATCCACGAGTAATTGTTGCGAACAATTATTGGAAGACCCGCATTGAGATCACTTCATGGAGCTTAGTCATGAGTCATCTCAATTAGGATTGTCCTCACTACCTGAGATACTTGAGATACCCGGTATACTTAATGTTGTCGCCTAGGCCTAACCTAACGCTGGTCGTAACTGATCAGTCATAACGGTTCGAGGTCAGTTTCAGTGGGAGGTATGACGCGGGGTGAAAGTAGTCAAAATGGGATTTGCACCTTTCTTTAAATAGAAAGAGATATTTCTGGGCCCCTCGGCGATTGAAACTGATATAAACGCGTGGCCACGCTCGGATTAGCTATGATGTGTTCAAGCTATGTCTGTTGAAGATCAGTTGAAATCAGAAGGTCGAGAAACAGAATCTAAGTGTGGCGAGACTGATTTTGCTCCATGCCCCATGCTTAATTGAAATGTCGCGTTGCAAAAGGACTAAGCCTCGTATTCTCCTTAAGGCGTTCGTTTTGTGAGTATCGCTCGGAATATAAGAGCGCTTATGATCTGGTTACCCCAAGTGTCTGGCTAGGGACCTCCTTGGGCCAATGAATATAAATTGTTGTCTTGCACAAGTGGGAGACTGAAAGTTTTTGTGTGCTCAACATCAATTAAATTCATATCCAGTGTCATAGGTCACTATAGGGTCACACATTCGTGCACCACCGAACCATTTAGTGCTTAATGGATGATTAAGTAGATCGAAAGTCGAGGGACCTATTAGTAATATTTGATATTATGAAAGGATATATTTTTAGGATAATTATAAATGTTATTAGATAATATTTATAATTTTCCTTTATAGATAAATGCTAATAAACTAATAGATAATTATTAGAATTATTTATTTAGTTAATATGAGGAATTATCTATAACATAAGGGCTTATAAATAGGGTTTAAGGGTTAAACCCTAGAGAGGTGGTTTTTGGGAAGAAAAGAAACGGCCCCCCTCTCTAGCTCTCTCTCGGCCGAACATAGCAACCCTCACGGGGTTCGTTTCTCGATCGTATCATTGCGATATCTAGCGTCGCGGTTCAACGGTGAAGCGTGTGTGGATCACCTAAAGCTTTTCCGTGTGATTGTCTCATTGCAATGGCGCAATCTGGTACGATTACTAAACTCTCTATGTTTGATTATGTTTTATGTTAATACGAGACGGTCTGGGACGGTTTAAACGGTTTTATTTCCGTTGCGCTAAAAGTTTGTGTAAAATATGTTTAAACCCTTCAATAATAAAATAATATTAACCTATATAAATAAATTATACAATGTACTAAAATAGTAAAAACCTACATATATAGACGATTACATACTTGTATGCCGCATTGTTGAAATCATCTTTGCATTTTTTGCACTCAAAAACATGCTTTTTTACAAATTCACCGGAGTCATCGCCTTTATCTTCTAGGACGACTTTTGGCTTTACGCTTTTGGTACATTTCGGACATCCAAGATAGTTCCATGGCATGTCCTTAGGGATGCCCTTGATTGTGCCGACAATAACACAACACTTTTTCTGTACATGTAAATAAATTTTAATTAAAGAATGTGAAGCATAAGAAAACAAAAAAAAAAACACATGATATCTAGAATTACCTCATAAATCTCTGAAATATCAGATATATCAAATTTCTCGGTATTAGCTAAGAAGTCTTCCTTAATTGAGTACCCCTTTGATGAGGTTATAATAAGTTCCTGAGTGGAACCATCACCATTTTGTTTCGAGAGGAGACTGTAAAAATGAAATAAATAACTTATAGAATATAAAAAAATTAAATGAAAATTTAATATACAAAATAAAATACCAATTTCAAATTTTCATGTAGATGCAAATTGATCAAAACCTGTTTCTGAAATTCACGATCTCATCAACCTTAGAATTTATAAATAGCCTTGAAACATCGTATGAACTTGAGATATACGGACGTGCGGGAGGAAAAACAATAATTAAGATGTCAAATCTATAATTATAACAGCAACATATGAATATGAAAGAACCGAGAAAAAAAATATAATTGTAAAGTAAGTAAAGATTAGGTAAATCACCATTATAAAACTTGAACTTCGCAAATTGAAAAATTATAAGCATAGGGCATTCGTACTCCACACTCGCAACATAGTTCCTCATCTGTTGAGCATACGAGTCCCACAATGTGACATTAATCACAACACCACTACAATTAATTAAAAAAACCAAATGAAAGGCTATAAAATGATGAATTCAGAACAAATCATATAAGTAAGAAGATAATCAAACTCTAGATCACAAATCTGCAGTTGAATTTTGGCCTTTTGCTTTCCATCAGCTGAAGCCGCAACATCATCATACGTCTTAACATAGCCGATGACATCTAAAGCGACATTAAAGTATAATGAGTATGCATACTATATAATGCACTATACACTAATAAAGATTAAAAGTAATTGTTATAAAAATTACACACATGTACTTACCAACGCTAAAGTTGTTTGGTAAGCGATCAGACAAAATATCCATATATCTAACAAACTTAAAACCATGTATGGAACCATCAAAATCTGAGCACTTTCTAACCCTTGTTTCGGGATAGAAAGTCACTTTATACGCGTGATTTATGTATTTAAAACTTGCGTTATGTTCAGCAACGCCGAACTTGCTGATGTACATAGCATCACCCTCTTTGATTAACGACTCGAATCTGAAAACCCACCTCTTCATAACAGTTGCCTGGATTCTGGATCCCTGGTGACATAGAGAAGAATTTGTATTCATATTTATTTGACACTAAAAGCACAACTTATAAAAATATCCAAACTAAACATATAACATTGGTTGCATACGTCTCCTGACTAAACATATAAAAATATCCAAACTAAACATGTATTTAAAACTTGCATAGGTCTCCTGACTGTCATATCTAAATTGTTGACTGTTCAGACATTCAATATACATAAGAAAAACTGATTATGAACCATAATGTGTCTGTGAGATTGTGTTAGAAACAAACTAAACATATAACATTGGAATATTGTTCCAAATCCTATTGATGCATATACAATGCAATGGTAGCTTCTCTAATTTGCAGTTTATCATATAATATGTTTTAAATGTGCTAACTTATCATATAATATGTTTTAATAGATTTTAGTGTCCACACTTGCAATAGGAATTAAAAGAGACGGGAAGATAATAGAGGATTCATGAGCATAATGAGTTGATTTTAGTTTTTATAATGGCACCTGATTGTCATATCTAAATGGTTGACTGTTCAGATATTCAATTTACATAACAAAAACTAATTATGAACCATAATGTGTCTGATTCGGTCTTTTACCAAACATTTTTTCACCCATTTTTAGGTGGAGTAAAGGGGAGCAGTCCACTGCTCGAGCTACAACAACAGATTCTAGCCTACATGTACCTTAACACTTAAGATGTGGTGTGCTTGCCTTCAATTTTATTAATAAGAATTGAGAAAGATACGATGTTGTGATTTGTTTAACCAAAAAAGCAAAAACAAAGTATTTATTTGTATGCAACATCAACTATATACATAAATGTAAATTAATTACATGAGTGGTGAAAGTGGGTGTATTTGTGGCTGCAATAACTGAAAGATGAGCAGTGAAATGACAGCAGTACCAGCAACAATTAATTGAAAAATAAACCATGTAATGTGTGTGCTCGTGACTGGAAAAAAGGCAAAAAAATCTCGGAGTTGTGTTGGTGATTTTTGCTGGAAAAGACAAAGAAAGACAGCAGCAAAGCAACAACACCTTGACATGTATATTTAAACTAAGTGTTTGTGTAATATATGTAGCAACAACACATAAAAAACATGTGAAGGTGTTAACTGTGTTTTTGTGGCTGGAAAACAGGAAGAACAAACAATAGCACATCAACAGAAAGATATTTGCATCGACTAAATCAAACATTATTTGATTATGAATCAAATTAAACTAATTCCAAATTCTGTCTAGCTACACAGCTCTAGCTACAATAACAGATTCTAGCCTACAGGTACCTTAACGCTTAAGATGTGGTGTGTTTGCCTTCAATTTTATTAATAAGAATTGAAAAAGATACGATGTTGTGATTTGTTTAACCAAAAAAGCAAAAAGAAAGTATTTATTTGTATGCAACATCAACTATATACATAAATGTAAATTAATTACATGAGTGGTGAAAGTGGGTGTATTTGTGCCTGCAATAACTGAAAGATGAGAAGTGAAATGACAGCAGTACCAGCAACAATTAATTGAAAAATAAACCATGTAATGTGTGTGCTCGTGACTGGAAAAAAGGCAAAAAAAAATCTCGGAGTTGTGTTGGTGATTTTTGCTGGAAAAGACAAAGAAAGACAGCAGCAAAGCAACAACACCTTGACATGTATTTTTAAACTAAGTGTTTGTGTAGTATATGTAGCAACAACAAATAAAAAACATGTGAAGGTGTTAACTGTGTTTTTGTGGCTGGAAAACAGGAAGAACAAACAATAGCACATCAACAGTAAGATATTTGCATCGACTAAATCAAACATTATTAGATTATGAATCAAATTAAACTAATTCCAAATTCTATCTAGCTACACAGCTCTAGCTACAACAACAGATTCTAGCCTACATGTACCTTAACACTTAAGATGTGGTGTGTTTGCCTTCAATTTTATTAATAAGAATTGAAAAAGATACGATGTTGTGATTTGTTTAACCAAAAAAGCAAAAAGAAAGTATTTATTTGTATGCAACATCAACTATATACATAAATGTAAATTAATTACATGAGTGGTGAAAGTGGGTGTATTTGTGCCTGCAATAACTGAAAGATGAGCAGTGAAATGACAGCAGTACCAGCAACAATTAATTGAAAAACAAACCATGTAATGTGTGTGCTCGTGACTGGAAAAAAGGCAAAAAAAAATCTCGGAGTTGTGTTGGTGATTTTTGCTGGAAAAGACAAAGAAAGACAGCAGCAAAGCAACAACACCTTGACATGTATATTTAAACTAAGTGTTTGTGTAGTATATGTAGCAACAACACATAAAAACCATGTCAAGGTGTTAAGTGTGTTTTTGTGGCCGGAAAACAGGAAGAACCAACAATAGCACATCAACAGTAAGATCTTTGCATCGACTAAATCAAACATTATTTGATTATGAATCAATTTAAACTAATTCCAAATTCTGTCTAGCTACACTGCTCTAGCTACAACAACAGATTCTAGCCTACAGGTACCTTAACACTTAAGATGTGGTGTGTTTGCCTTCAATTTTATTAATAAAAATTGAAAAAGATACGATGTTGTGATTTGTTTAACCAAAAAAGCAAAAACAAAGTATTTATTTGTATGCAACATCAACTATATACATAAATGTAAATTAATTACATGAGTGGTGAAAGTAGGTGTATTTGTCGCTGCAATAACTGAAAGATGAGCAGTGAAATGACAGCAGTACCAGCAACAATTAACTGAAAAATTAACCATGTAATGTGTGTGCTCGTGACTGAAAAAAAGGCAAAAAAATCTCGAAGTTGTGTTGGTGATTTTTGCTGGAAAAGACAAAGAAAGACAGCAGCAAAGCAACAACACCTTGACATGTATATTTAAAGTAAGTGTTTGTGTAGTATGTGTAGCAACAACACATAAAAACCATGTCAAGGTGTTAAGTGTGTTTTTATGGCCGGAAAACAGGAAGAACCAACAATAGCACATCAACAGTAAGATCTTTGCATCGACTAAATCAAACATTATTTGATTATGAATCAATTTAAACTAATTCCAAATTCTGTCTAGCTTATATAGTAAAAACTCAGCAGGAATGTAAACATCAACTATATACATAAATGTAAATTAATTACATGAGTGGTGAAAGTGTGTGTATTTGTGGCTGCAATAACTGAAAGATGAGCAGTGAAATGACAGCAATACCAGCAACAATTAATTGGAAAATAAACCATGTAATGTGTGTGCTCGTGACTGGAAAAAAGGAAAAAAAATCTCGGAGTTGTGTTGGTGATTTTTGCTGTGAAAGACAAAGAAAGATAGCAGCAAAGCAACAACACCTTGACATGTATATTTAAACCAAGTGTTTGTGTAGTATGTGTAGCAACAACACATAAAAACCATGTCAAGGTGTTAAGTGTGTATTTGTGGCTGGAAAACAGGAAGGACCAACAATAGCACATCAACACTAAGATCTTTGCATCGACTAAATCAAACATTATTTGATTATGAATCAATTTAAACTAATTCCAAATTCTGTCTAGCTACACTGCTCTAGCTACAACAACAGATTCTAGCCTACAGTTTGCCTTCAATTTTATTAATAAAAATTGAAAAAGATACGATGTTATGATTTGTTTAACCAAAAAAGCAAAAACAAAGTATTTATTTGTATGCAACATCAACTATATACATAAATGTAAATTAATTACATGAGTGGGGAAAGTAGGTGTATTTGTCGCTGCAATAACTGAAAGATGAGCAGTGAAATGACAGCAGTACCAGCAACAATTAACTGAAAAATAAACCATGTAATGTGTGTGCTCGTGACTGAAAAAAAGGCAAAAAAATCTCGGAGTTGTGTTGGTGATTTTTGCTGGAAAAGACAAAGAAAGACAGCAGCAAAGCAACAACACCTTGACATGTATATTTAAAGTAAGTGTTTGTGTAGTATGTGTAGCAACAACACATAAAAACCATGTCAAGGTGTTAAGTGTGTTTTTGTGGCCGGAAAACAGGAAGAACCAACAATAGCACATCAACAGTAAGATCTTTGCATCGACTAAATCAAACATTATTTGATTATGAATCAATTTAAACTAATTCCAAATTCTGTCTAGCTTATATAGTAAAAACTCAGCAGGAATGTAAACATCAACTATATACATAAATGTAAATTAATTACATGAGTGGTGAAAGTGTGTGTATTTGTGGCTGCAATAACTGAAAGATGAGCAGTGAAATGACAGCAGTACCAGCAACAATTAATTGGAAAATAAACCATGTAATGTGTGTGCTCGTGACTGGAAAAAAGGAAAAAAAATCTCGGAGTTGTGTTGGTGATTTTTTCTGTGAAAGACAAAGAAAGATAGCAGCAAAGCAACAACACCTTGACATGTATATTTAAACCAAGTGTTTGTGTAGTATGTGTAGCAACAACACATAAAAACCATGTCAAGGTGTTAAGTGTGTATTTGTGGCTGGAAAACACGAAGGACCAACAATAGCACATCAACAGTAAGATCTTTGCATCGACTAAATCAAAAATTATTTGATTATGAATCAAATTAAACTAATTCCAAATTTTGTCTAGGTTATATAGTAAAAACTCAGCAAGAATGTAAATATCACACCTGTTCATTGATTAGGACCATCTCAATGGCATATGTTTCGTTGGGATTTTTGAAGACATGCAACTTCCAAAGACGAATAACTCGAACCTTGATCACAAAAGAATCATTCATTACATCAAGATCATCAATCATGGTGATTTGGGAATCCATTGATAATTCAACAGTGTGTCAACAATTGAATATCAAAGATTTGATTTTTTTAAACTTCAGAAAGAAAATAATCACGTTAAGAATCTGAAACAAATTTATTAACATGGAAATGCAACTAACTCACCAATTCCATCCGGAATAGGTGGGTATTCAAATTTGAAATTTTGAATACTTTAAATATCAAAATAATAAGAGGATTGCTACAAATCGGGATTGGGGTTTAGAATAATATTTACCTTAAGGTGTAGATAAGAAATCGAATTGAATGAGGAAACAGAGCACGGTAACAGAACCCCTATGTTTTAGAAGTTAACCGGAATTGTTGTTGAGTCTTCGACAGGCTGTTGAAAGCAAGAGGAGTGCAGTGGGCGAGAGTTTGAATAACAGAGCCCTAGTTTGAAGGGTTTAGAAATGCAAATCAGAATATAAAAATAATTTAGATTTTTAATTTATATATATATATATATATATATATATATATATATATATATATATATATATATATATATATATATATATATTTCCATATATTAACATGAATCCGTACAAATACTTAAAAATTTAAAATATTCAAAAATTAAGCAGATGGAGAGAGAGAAATATTTTTTTAGTCTGTGGAACAGTGATTGTGGACCAAGTCCCCACACTATTTTATCTAAGCGTTTATAATCACAAAAAAAAAATAAATAAATAAAAAACCAGAGATGGAGAGAGAGGAATATTTTTTTAGTATAGGGAACGGTGACTGTGGACCAAGTCCCCACATTATCTCATCTAAGTATTTATAATCACAAAAAAATAAATAAATAAAAAACAACAGCAACAACACGGTTAACATGAATCCGTATAAATGCTGCAGTACATGTGTCATAATATCAGGAAGCCACGTGTCATAATATCATGAAGCCAAATGGCATCCTAGTTATGTGCCATGTGGCATTTAGTTAGTCTTTTAATAGAATAGATAGATTTATTGATATAATTTATGATTTTTTATTTTATAAATATTATTTGAAGTTTATAATATGATTATAAGGGTTAATTCAAAATTTTAACTTTATATTATATTATAAAGTTGATTCAAAAATATTTTTGTTAAATATGTATTATATTTATAATTGTAGTAAATAATAAATATTTTATTTCATGTATAAACATTTATATATATATATAGCTTTTACTAATAATTATAGATAGCATTTAGATTTTGATTTGATTTATATTTAGATTAACTAATAAAATTGATAAATTTAAAAAGCTAAAGATTATAAATGATATAATTAAGTTGTATTTATCTGTTTTGATTAAACGTAATGCTCACACGTAGCATTTAGATATTTTCCTTTATTGTCACACTAGTTTATTACCCGCGTATTATGCGGATATTTTTAATATATGTCCTAAGAACCAAAAAAAAAATGTGGGAACCTAAGAACTAATCTCATCCATTGATTTCCATAGAATCAATGGCTTAGATGTATAATGGCATTTTTGAAATTAAGTAGGCTTTAGGGGTTTTTTTGTTGTAAAAATGGGCGGGTAGGGGCTAAAATGGGGATTAAAAAAACGGTTCGCTTCTTTCAAACCCACGCCCACGTTTGCACCTCAATCATTTCCCTCCTCGGTTTTCCCAGCACTCTCCCTTCTCCCATCAAAAAACCGCGCGGATTTTTGCGAAATCTCGCCGGAAAAATGTATTCGTCGTCGGCGACCGAAGAAGAAACACTAAACGAGTTGTACAATAAAGCATAAGGTAAGTAAATATGAGATTCTTTTACCAGATAATGATTTTTTGTTGATGTAAGTTATCGATTATCTGCATTTGACGAAAATGCATTCTACAGGGAAGGGGGGTGCTAAAGGTAGGTGAAAAGAAGATGATAGAGTTGTGGTGCAGAGGTTTGCTGCATCTAAGCCAGTGCGAGTGTCGTCAGCGGACGATTTTGGTAAATGGAGTTTTTTTTAGTGTTTTTGCCTTCTATGATCATTCTATGGATGATACAATGCTCTCAAACAGACGATTCGTTGATTATGATCATTCTTTGGTGAATGTTGATTTTGTTTAGGGATTTTTCTTATCGGGTGAGTATATTTCTGAAATGTATATCTATAAACCCTAAATTTTAGGGTTTATGGCATTTTTTGATTATTTTTTGGGATAAAAAAGTTTTAAAGAACACGTATAATGTCTTATTCTACGTAGAATGGTGAATTTTACCTGGTTATTTTGAGTGTATGTAAAGTTGGATTCAGCTTAGAAAAGTATTCTACAAACCATTGCCCGTGGATTTGGGGGTTATTTTGTAATGCTTTGAATTAGTCTTGGAAGATTAGAATTGGTTCATAGAAAATAAATGATATTCTAAATAGGACTCATAATCCTTCAAGAAATTCTATGGAGAATGGTGAGTTTAAACTTTTATCTATAAAAGTTCTACGAAATTTTTTAAAAAATTATGAGTTTATAGCTAATCTGGTATCAAAAACTTAAATGTGATTTCTCTTATTATTTGGAAGTATGATAGGTTGGATCCATATTAGAAATGTATTCTATAATTCTTTAGGAAATAAAAAGATTGTATAATTCAAGAGCATTCTATGTATAAGGGTATGATTAAACTTCGGATTTATAAAAATTATACGATTTTTATTATAGAATGATAAATTCTACAAGAGCATTCTATGTATAAGGGGAATGATTACCCATGCGATTTTTTTTTATAGAATGATAGATTCTACAAGAGCATTCTATGATCATTAAACGAAGAATGATTCATATACTACCTCGGTTGGGGTATTTGCATTTATAGCTGAGATTTTTAGCTTTTCGGGAATCATAATGTTAAATAAGTTCTATCACATGAGTTGATAATTCATATATAACAGAATCTTTCAAAGAAGAAAAACAAAAAACAAAGAAAACACGAAAGGGAGCTAAAGAAAAGCAGATGAAGACCGTCGCCAAAGAAGAGGGAAGTGAATCTAGTGACACATTTTCAGTGTTATCAAAAAAGTCAAAGAAGGGAAAACTGAAAAAGATTCCTAGCCGGCGGAAGAAAATAGAAAAATTTGATAGCTCTGAGGATTCGGATTTATCCGTCTCATCTTCATCTGAGGGTAAACCTTATTTATCTGTAAAAAGTCGAAAATACTATTATTTTCATAATCTACATGAAATATAAACAGAACACTTGGCTTCCTGTTGTTACATAGGTAATAATGGAAAAATACTTGAAATCCATAGATTGTTTTTTAAAATTCCATACTCCGTAGAATAAGTTAATTCTCCATAGAATGCATTTAAATCTACATAATTTATGTTCATTCTCCATAGAATAATTTTTAATATGTATAAGAATTTGTTTTGCTCTATATATAAATATTGTTAATTCTCCACAAAATTCATTTTAATCTACATCTTACATAGAATTTTTCATTCTATTGAAAATGAACTATCGAATTACATAATGTTGTTAAGCCTATGTAGATGATTTATAGAAATTTCCATTTTCTCACAGATAAACGAGCGAAATCTAAAATGAAGAAACAGCGAAAAAGGAAAAGAGAGGATAAAGGTTTTGAGATTTCTGACAGATTCTTTGATGCAATTGTCGAGAAACTCGCTTCTAAAAGCAAACAACATCATTTGGGAGAGAAAAAGACCAAAGGAGAGAAAATACAAAGAGATAAACGACAAAGATTGACTCGAGACAACGTGAAGAGAGAAATCAAGGAGGAAATATCAGTCAAAGATGAGGATGTTGATGAGCAAGTAGGAGTGAGGGTGCTGAAATCGCGTTTCTCACCCGGAACCTTAATGAAGGCGGCATCGACGATGACAGAAAGGCAAAAAACAATTGTCAAAAACCTGGGCTTAGGGAGTCTTTTAGATATGAAAGTTTCGGGAATTCCGTCCAAACTTGGATACTACGTGATTGATAATTTCAATCCTGAAAGCTGTAACATTCTGATGGAGTAAGGTGAGCTGGTAATCACGAAGGATAGGATTCACAACGTGTTTGGGGTACCCAAAGAAGGGATTGATATATCCAGGGTAACGGTGTCCAATAAAAGGGACGAAGTGACCATGATGTGGAGGGACCAGTTTAAGAGTTCTGAAATAAGGCCGTTGGATGCTTTAGAGGCTATTTCAGACAAAAACATTTCTGATAGAATGTTCACGTTAAATTTCATTGTTTTGGTTTCGACGATTTTGACTGAAGGAACCCGGATGGGCTTAGTCAACCAGAGACTTTTGCCATTGATGAGGCCGGGAGAAGAGTTTCAAAAGTTGGATTGGTGTGGATACATATTTGATGTCTTTAAGCAATGCAAGCTTTATTGGCCGAAGGTAGCAAGCGAATTTTGCCATTACGGCTCGCTAGTTTTATTGACTGTAAGTACCGAATAGTGGTTTTGGAACCAATGATTAATGCTTGAAATATACTTGGTCATATTCTATGTTGAAAACTTAATATTTATGGTAGAACTGATATTCATATGTTGCAACACATTCTATTAGAGAATGGAAAATTCTAAATATCATTTACATAGAATAGAAAAAATATTGTGTAATTCAATATATCATTTTTAATAGAATGAAAAATTCTATGTAGGATGGAAAATTCTATAGATCATCTATGCATGAATAATAAACATTCTATAATAGAATGACAAATATTATGTAATTCGATAGATTATTTTTAATAGAATGAATAGATTCTATGTAGGATGGAAAATTATATTGATCATGTATGCATGAATTTTAACATCATGTAACCCTTCTATGTGTGATGAAAAAACATTTTATGTGTAAAAAGAAAAATTCTATGTATGATTACTCTATTGCAATAATCTATTTTGATCCTGTTATTAACATAAAATTTTATATTTGTTCAGCTGTTATACGTAGATTATGTTCGTTGTCAACACAACACTGTATCAAGGAGTAGACCGTTGATTCAGACCTGGGAGTATACAACCCTAAGGAGACGAGAGGGGGATGAGTTGAAAAGTGGGGGATTTGGGGTTGGAGAGATTCTTGATAATGTTGAACAAGTAGACGATGACGTTGACAGTGCTGCAAAACAAGAAGATGATGAAGAGGCTGCTGATGCTGGGGATGTTGCGAGAGATATTCGGAAAATTGAAAACAAATACAACGAGGCTTTGGAGTGCAAGGAAGTTGTGACGTCAATGGTTAGAGAGGCTTTGAATAAGTTTCCGGACAATGATGATTTGAGGCATCTGGAATCAAAAGTGATGCGATTGTTTGGGGTAGAAAAAGAGGTTCAGGGAGGGACCGCAATAACCGAGACCCAATTCTGGAATTCACCGGGGGTTATAGCCGAAGTTGACAAAAGCATGGACCAACTCACAAAAAGAAGGTCGAACGTTTTGGTGGGGCAGATGACACCCCCAAGCTTCAGTCTGGGGCTAACCCAAGATGAAAAAAGAGAACTGGAGGAGTTGTAGAAGAAGACAGTTTGAAGATGGGGGAGGATGTTATGCCTGAGAAAGAAGAAAGTGTTAAAGATACGGAAGCTGGAGTTGAAAACAAAGAAGGTGCTGAGGAAATCATGGCCGGGGATGTACCCAAAGTTGAAATCGCAAAGGCTGACAGGGGAAAGGAGGTTTTGAAGGTTGTTGCTGATGAAAAAACACCAACAGATGTTCGAGTACGAATGTCGTCGTCATTTTTGAGGTCGTCGTATGTGTCACGTATGGTGAACAACCTTACAAAGCTGGACGACGTGGAGAGCACTGTTTGACATTTCATTTTCTGCTTTAAAAACACTGATCCATGGTACTTTATTTCCTATCTATGTTTTTTAAATTACTTTTTATTTTTTATAAGGTATTCGGCTGTATTCTATTATTTTAAAACGTTTGATTCTATGTTCAGTGTCAATCTTATTTTGTATACGATCTGTATTTTGTGTCAGCGAAAGCATGTTCAAGACTGAGAGTTTGGGTTTTAATACCCGTGTGCACTTTGAAAGCCTAGCCCATGATGCGTGAGTCTATTACGGGGTTATAGACCTATGGGCAATTGTGTTGAACGAAGAAGAACCAAAGTCCATCCACCAGAAGACAGACCCCTACCGCTTGTTTGTGAATGTTGATGCGTTGGTAAGTTTTTCCTATTTCTGACTTGAAGGAAGAAACCATTCTATATTGTTATATGTAGAATACTTTTATTCTATGCAACGTAATTTGTAAAGATTGTTTCTTATATTAATCTATTCAAACATATATTGCATATTTTTAGGCTATATCAAACTCTATAGAATAGATTTTCCCGAAACTGTGATTTCAAATATATAATATAGCTTAAGGAATATGATCTATATAAACACTTATAAAAGAATCCATAATCTATATGTGCTTATAGAATGGCTAACCAGTCAAAAAAGAATAACAAATTTATGAAGTTTTTAATGCATTCTGCAATACTTTACGTAGAATATTAAAATATTCTACGCAGAATACAAAAATAATGTACTTAGAATGGGTAATATTCTATATATAATGGAAACATATTCTACGTAGAATTGTTAACCACACTTACTTTTAGCGTTTTCATAATGTGTATGCTTATCTTTATATTGTTTCTTAATTATCTCAGAACGACGCAATGATTAAAACTCATGAGTTTGATATGAAGCTCCAGAGTATATTCAACGCAACCATGAACTCAATGTGCGAAATTTCAGGGTTGCCGAAAGTAGAAATGTTCAAAGTTGATATGGTATGAACGCTTTTGGGTGTTAATAACATATTATGAACATCATTCTGGTAAATCTTCTGGTCATTTTGTTAACTGCAGGTGTTTTTTCCGATCATCCGCTCCCAACAATTCTAATGAATAGTGTTCAACTTGAAAAAACCGAGCATTGATGTTATCGACAACAGCGGCATGGAGGTCGATTTTTCTGCAAAATATTCGATAATACCGGAACGCCTGGTACTATATAGTTTCCTAAACAACAACAAAAAATATAGAATGTGTCATAACATAATATATTTTTCTTCCATACTCGAAATGTATCATAACATATTATGATTTTCCTCTGTCGTTGCAGCACACATACTTCTCCCACTACCTAGCGTTGATAGAGCATCCAAAAGCAGTTGCGATTGAGAAGTGCACCCCGAAACGTTTAAAAGTGAAATGAGAAACTAAGGAGAACAACGTAGACTGTGGGGTGTTCTTGATGAGACATATGGAAACGTACAAGGGGCAAAGGGACTGGAAATGTGGGCGGAAACCGAGGGGAAGAAACAGAAATCAATTCTGAGAAAGCTGAAGGTGAAGTACCTTACCAAGATAATTCTCTCGGATGTGAACCAGCTAAAGAAGGAGTTTCTGTTGAAGTGTGAAGAGTTCTGGAAGATTGGAGAACAGAATGTGAAGGAGTTGGTTGAAGAATCAAAGTTGGAGGCAGAAGCCCGTCTAGCTTTGCTTGATTAAAACAATTAAGGCATTCTCAAATTGTTATGGTTGGAAAACAGAACTCATTGTCCATTTGAATTTTATTTTGAGCTACATATTCTGATGCTTGGCTGAAAAACTTGGTAGTTTCATTGATATTATGTGTGAAAAATCTATGGACATGACATATCTAACATGCATTTATTTAAAAACATTCTATGAGTATATGGAAGATTATGTATAAGTCTATAGTTCATTTTTAATAGAATGAAAAATTCTATGTTAATGTAGAGTAAAGTATTCTGTGGAGAATATGTTGCATTCTAGGTAGAATTAATGTATTCTATGCAAATTAACAAAAATATAATATCTTAGTTCTAACTTATTTTAAGGAGTATGATAAGTCTATAATTCATTTTTAATAGAATGAAAATTGCTATGTATATGAAGAGTAATGTATTCTGGGGAGAATATGTAGCATTCTATGTAGAGTAAATGTATTCTAAGGAGAATATGTTGCATTCTATTTAAATTAATGTATTCTATGCGAATTAACAAGAATATTATATCTAAGTTCTAACTTATTCTAAGGAGTATGATCTGCGAGTCTCAAAGTATAAAAAGTTTAAACTCTATTCGAGGTATTTAAAACAAGGGATAATTGCGCAAAAACCTTCAATTTGTCAATTTTTTATGATTAAAACCCCAAACCATTTTTCGTTGCACAGAAAACCCCGAACTAACTAAAAATTTGTAAATCAAGGTTTTATCAATGGGTAACAAGTTAAAACTAGTTATTAATCCTACGTGGACCGGTAAATAACCTACTTGGAATTAATTTTAACTGTTGAAACCGGTTGCCAAATATTATACATCATTTAAACCCTCGTTGATAATTTTTAATTGTAATTTTTAATAATGACTACATCATCTACGAGGGTTTAAATGATGTGTAATACTTGGCAACCGGTTTCAACAATTCCATGTAGGTTATTAACCGGTCCACGTAGGATTAATAATCGGTTTCAACCAGTTACTTATTGATAAAACCTTGATTTACTGAATTTTAGTTAGTTCGGGGTTTTCTATGCAACGAAAACTGGTTTGGGGTTTTAATCACAAAAAACTGACAAGTTTGAGGTTTTTTACGCAATTATCCCTTAAAACAACAATCTATGGAAATTAGGAATATTTCAAAAATATTCTATGTAACATACAAAAACTATTATATAGGTAAAGCGCAACATACTAAAACATTCTTCGAAAAATAGATCAAACATTCTATGTATATTACTGACAATCTTTAGTAATGAGATAAAATGTTTTCCCCTTCAATACAAAAAGTATTACTGTCAATCTTTAGCAATGAAGATCATGCAAAACTACCCAAACTTAGCCGCTCATTTCCCTTTGAGCGGGCAGTTACGAGAATCATGATTTGTTTGGCTGTTACAGGACCTGCATAAACGAGTGCGTTTGTGGCTCTCGACTACCTTTTTCTCCCTTAGACCGATCAACCTTTTGTTTGTCCCGCATCCTTTGTTGCGAATACCAGTTGGAACATGAATACTTAATGTTTCTGGTGCTTTTGATCCCAGAAGCCTCTCAAAAGTTTCGTCCTTGTTATAGCTAGCCATACACTTCCCATCGACGTCAACCTCCCCCAAGTGTTTCTTGAACATTTCAAAAAGCGTACTAATCTTTTCTGGACAATCATTTAGACATAAAACAATGTTCCGGACGTAACTCATGAACTCATATGCTTCCTTTCTTATATTACTGGATTCAGCAATATCTTTGCGCATACGATTGAACAAAGTTGCCTCTTTGGTCCAACGGGGCATGATGTAATTATGGGGGATCTTTTCGACGTCGTTTACATTTAGAACACAAAAAATGTGTCTGCAAACAACCCCATCCGAATGAACATCTGACAATCACAATCAATGGTGCCCATGATGAAATCTTTTACAACATGTATTAAAAACATAATAATCAACCAATAATGTACAAAATGAATACGCTTCAATTGATATGGAAAGCGGGATTTTATGCTCTTATTCTACGTAGAATATGGGTTATTTTAAAGCATGATATTGATATTCTATGAAGAATATCAGTATTTTACGTAGAATAATCGTTTTTTCTGAATAGAATAACGTTATTCTATGTAGAATATGAGACCATTCTGTTTAGAACAACACACAGACCTGACATCGAAAAACTTATTCTACAAAGAGTTTATGTAGAATTTGAACAAAAGAAATATATATTGGTTCCAATAAATGAAAAAAGACTAAAAAAAGTTTTTTAGGGAAATGACCCTTGAAATCCTTTTTTTGATGATTTACCGCAGCTTTATCCTTTATTGTGATCACCTCCATTGATTCATCGAGTGATGTTGCGATCTGGACACATGCTGTTAACCCCGAAGAAATTTCATCCTGGACGTACTTGAAAATCGAGTGAGAGTATACATCATGGGCGTGCCTCTCAATCGCAAGATGGGTCTTCATTGTTTCACCCTTTGTGTCATCTTCTACATCCAACTCAAATTGAGCATTTCTCTGTATTTCCATGGCGCCTTCGAATCGCATCATGAACTCAACTAAAGTAGATTGGTAATTTTGCAAACTTTAAAGAAAGAATTCTCACTTTCAGATAGAGATGTTGTTCTCATTAACCCGTTCATCGGAACATCAATGAAAAACGTTGGAATGCATAACTCACGGTCCTTGTGAATGTCATTAAACCATCTGTTGCCTGATAAATCGTAGTCTTCTATGAATAAATTCCACTTCCTTTCAAACTCATCAACTTCCATGTTCCGAGACCACACTATATCGTTAAACCTCACACGGAAATCATTGTCGTTGAAAAGTTCGTAGCACACCTGTATCCATTCAAGTAATTGGGGGTTACTGACATGAAAAAAAACATATCCCACATTACTCTAGAATACGAAAATTAATGCAATTGCAAATACCTTATGGGGCAACTTTTGGGTTATATGCCACATGCACAGACGGTGTTTTGTGGTGCTGAAAACATTTGCTACTGCTTGCTTTACTGAAGCATCCTGGTCAGTAACAATGAGGTTTGGTTCATGCCCCATATTACGAACGAATGCATCAAACAACCACACATATGACTCAATTGATTCGCTTGCTATTAAACCGGCTCCGAATGTCATGCATTTCTTGTGATTATCAATTCCAGTGAATGGCACAAACATCATCGTGTATCTAATGAGAAGAGACAACACATCAAGTAACTAACATGGACAAAAACAAAAACCGAAGTAAAAAAATATTGGATTAACGGTATTCTATGTAGAATGTGGGATCATTCTACTTAAAGTAACATATTCTATTGGAAACATATGAAAATTCTCCGTTGAATAACGGTATTCTATGTAGAATGTGAGATCATTCTACATAGAAAAAAGCCCAAGAACATAAAACACTCCAAAAAATGAACGAACACTTACTTGTTTGCAGAATATGTGGCGTCAGCAGATACAACATCCCCAAAAGCTTTGTAGTTCAGTTTCATGGTTTCGTCAGCCCAAAACAAACATACTAACTCGCCCTCGCTGTTGCATTTATACTCACATGAAAAAGTTGGTACGTCGTTGCTTTGCTTATCAAGCGGTCAACAACCATTTGAGCGTCGCTATCACCAATGAACCGATTCAAATCTCTTTTCAAATTTTTTGATGCGTTCCTACTAAATTTTAAGTTCTTATAACCACCGGCAATGTCGGACAAGTATCTACGAGCAACAACAGGACCAACATTCGCCCTGGACATGTCGTGTAACAAAGTCTTATCAGCAAAGTCAAGCTGTCTGCGCTTCTTAAGCATGTGTTTCCTGTTATCTGATAACAATCGATGGCTGTGCCTCTCGACAAAATCATATACACGGTACTTTTTTGAAGCCACGGTTTATCTTCACACATGCGCCACATTCTGCCCGACCACTTTTCCCTCGACGAAGTTTGTTCTCAGGCGCAGAATTGCCTTCTTTATTGCATAATATATATTCGATTGTAACAACACCATCGCTGTTCTTTTTTGTCGTTCTTTTTCTAGTGTCAAAACCAGATAAATCAGCATACTTTTCATACATTCCAATAGCATCGTCCAGCGAAGAATACACACTGTATTTTTGCGGTTTAAATGAGACGGAACGTTGGGAATCCAATATCTCCCTCCCCCTGGAGTTGTCTCCTCAGAACCCTCATCGTTTATCAAGTTCGTTAGCGTTTCATCATTACCCGAATCTGTGATTTCGAAATATAACAAAGCTTAGGAAATATGAAACATCAAAAAGATAAATTAAACTCAGATAAAAGAATACAGATACAAAGAATAACAAATCTATATATACAGTTGAAGGCATTCTATAAAACTCTACGTAACATATAAAACATTCTATGTAGAATAATATTCATTCTACGTAGAATATTTATTATTCTATATAGAATATATATTATTGTACCTAGAATGCACAATATTCTACATAGAATATGGTATATTCTATATAGAATAATAAATATTCTACGTAGATGATAACAAAGTAAATTAAAAACTATACGGATTGCATACAATCAAATAAAAAAGAAAAGCTTCAGTCAATTTTCTAAAACTAATATTGAAAGAAAAACTACTGTGAGAAACTTCGAATAATACGAAAAGACAAATATACACTGACAGATAAACTACCATTCAAAACTTATTAAGAATAAACATTAGATACAACAACGATTACTCTAATAAAAAAAATGACCTGGATTAGGAAAAGAACGATCGTTGACTTCCTCATCTGCTGCAAAACTATTTGGAAAAACATTACATGGGGTCTGTTGAACTGTGCAGGTCGACTCCATGGATTCAGGTTGAAAAAAAAAACGGGAATGTTTTCCTGCGACTCGACGGAACTGATCTTCTTCTTGCCGGAAAAATGGAAGAAACCGGAAAAATAAATGACAAACTCATTGATTATTGCATAGATAATTAAATGACAGAAAGTTGAAACCTTTTCTGAAGGGTCGCATGGAAGAGGGCAAGAAAAATGACTGATTTGCCCTTAGTGGAGACTCCCATCTTTGCAAATATTTACAACAATGTCATTGATTATCCACCATTAATCCTATTTATCCAAGGGCTGAAATTGGTTCTTGTGTTCTCACATTATTTAATGTTCTTAAAAAAACCCAGTCCTATATATATATATATATATATATATATATATATATATATATATATATATATATATATATATATATATATATATATATATATATATATATATATATATATATATATATATATATATATATATATATATATATATATATATATATATATATATATATATATATATTATTTGTAAACAAAAATATATAATAATGATATTATTATTTATTATGACCTATTAATTTTGTATAATTCTACACACACGAATATAATTATTCTTTTAAAAAAAATTTAAACTTTTATTATATTATATTATAATTAATAAGTTATTAAAGGATTAAATTTTGTTGGATTTGATTATAATTTAAAAGTAAATTATATTAGATATGGATAGATATAGTTTAAATTTATTTAATATTTTTTAAAATTATAAATGTCACATGTCGATTCATGATGATAACACGTGGCTTCACGAGAGTTGAGTATATTTACTCTTTTATTAGTATAAACTAGTTTATAACCCACGTATTACGTGGATATTTTTAATTAAATTTATTTATATAAAATGTATATGAGTAAAAATAAAAACATAGAAAAATAATAATTGTGTTTATTTTTTATTATTTACATATTAAAAAATAGAGTATATTTATCTTTTTCAAAAATTTTAAATTTTATTTATCTTTTATTTTTTTTAAGTTGTAATTTTCTTTTTGGTGAACGTAGATGTGACACGTGACATTTGATGTTTTCCTTTATTATACATAATAATAATAATTTTCACAACCAATTCAAATTTTTTACATTTAGATCTAATTATGATTATTATGGATAATAATGATAGATATTTATTTTAGGTAAACATTAATTTTAAATGTTACAAAATCTAATTTATTACTAATTAACTAATGAAAAAAATAAAGTCAAAATTTAATGCAATTAAGTTAAGGTGTTAAATTTGGAAAAAGAGGTGGAAAAATAAAATTTTCTTGTATTGTAGAAGTGACATATGACATGAATTGTTTTGTTTTATTATAATATATAGGTTAATCAACCCATGTATTACATGGGGTGATTTAAAAAATACATATTTTTTTATATATTAATAAATTATTATAAAATTTATATATAATTAAAATAAAAAAATTGAAAGCTAGTTAAATTAAAGATAAAAAAAATACTTAGTTGTTTGATATTAAATAAAATATTATTATATTGTGTTATTAAAAACAGATAACATGTGTTTGCAAAAATTGTTTTTTTTTACTTCAAATATGAAATATCAATGTAAGAAGGGGTAAAGCCATACAATAGTAACCTACTTTTGAAAATTTATCAATATACTTCAATTTTTAAATGCCGATATGATCATATTTGTAATAGACTCCTGTTTTTCATACCATTAGAACCCTGTTTTGTATGAAAAGACCGGGCTCTATTATGTAGAATGACCATATTGATACAGAAAAATGAAGTACACGTACCATATAGACAATTAAAAAAGTAGACGTACCATATCGATGCATTTTCAAAAGTAGGTTTCTATTGTAAGATCTTAACCCATGTAAGAAACACAAAACTTCAATTATGTGAATGTGTATATATTTTGAAAATGATAAAAATATAAAATTGGAATATCTGAAAATCAACAATCAAAATTTATCATATTCACAATTGAAGTTTTATCAATTAAACTTTAAATCTTGTTAGCAAAATAATTAACAAAAATTTTTAATTTTATTTACTACACTCCTACATTTAAATCCAAATTTTTACAATTGAATTTAACTATGATCATTAAGGATAATAATGACACATATTTATTTTAGGTAAATATTAATTCATTAATGAAAAAATTAAAATCAAAATTTAATGTAATTAAGTTAAGTTAGTAAATTTGGAAAATGAATTAAGAAAATGGCATAGGTATAATTATTGATTTTAGTTAAGGGTATAAGAGACATTTCCTAAATAATTATGAATTGTCATTAATCTGGACCATTGATTTCTTTCCATCCAATGGTCCAGAAACTCAAAGTGGTTTTCTTATTATATATAGTATAGATAGATCATATATTAAGCAAAACTTTTGTAGCCAAAATACTATTTATAGGTAAATTTCACTAAAATGTGTCTCTCAAATCCATAATAAAATACTAATTAATAATTGAGATTTGCTAATATACTAGAGAGAAAGTTAAAAAAAATATTAATTTTTTATTATGCTAACATGCCCTAGAAGAAAGTTTTATGAAACACTATTCAATGTTGATTTTTGCTGATGTCTTTATATATTTTATTACCAATCTATATATATATATATATATATATATATATATATATATATATATATATATATATATATATATATATAAAATAAAGGAGAACACAATTTGCCACATGATATTATCACATTTCATCAAAAATATAATTAAAACATTATTGTTTATAATGAAAACTAAAATAAAAGATAAAAAAACAATTAATTTATTCTAATTCTATAAACATAAATAAAAGATGTATGGTTTTATCTTTTACAACAAAAAACACGTCTCTCTTTGACTCCTCCACGATACCACACATATAGAATGTAAATATTTAAATACTCAACTTTAAGCCTTTTAACTTGCTTAACCCGTTCTACCCGTTTTACCCAACTCATTTAACTCATTTAAACCTTATTATAGAGGATTCTATTTTTATACTAAAACTGATTAATCTATTTAACCCAAACCGGGTAACTCGATACCCAATTGAACCCGAAGCCGATAACCCATTTGGTTCGGGTTCGGACAATTAACTTATACCTCATGCCCGATTAACCCAAACCGAATAACATGCCCGAATAACCCCCTTTCACAGACACCCCAGCTCTTACAACCTCTCTTTCTACTTTGGTTTCGTGTGCGGTGGGTCTCCGCTCGGAATCTCGGATGCTCTGGTGAAATCGACGACTCCGAGGACTGCAGCTTCGTGGGCGGTGGGTCTGTGCTCGACTGCCCGCTACACTCAGCCTGAGAGGACTACAGCTTCGTCACTTCGTGGGCTGTGGGTCTGAGCCTCTCATTCCCGATTTTTCTCAAAACCTAGTTTTGGCTCTGTTGCCTTCTTCGTGGGCGGTAGGTCTGAAATCGACAAGGTCGATCTATCTTACTAGCAGCAACATCACCAAACTACCCTTATCTCTCTCGGTAAATAAACCCTAACTCTCTAAAACTTATTTTAATAGATATTTCACATAGATTATGGTTGTTGGTAAGTAATTTTTGTTAAATTTGTTGTGAACATGTGACATGAGGATAAAAAAAATGCTAGGAGTGTAACACCCCGACCCCCGAATGGGTCGACGATGTCCTATTAAACTACATTATCTAAATAAAAGCAAACTATATTATTTATTATTAAACTGTTAAACTTTTAACATAAATACCAATTGCCTTCGAAATACCAAATTAAAATAAAACTCAACGTTAACTAATGTTCATAATCACTATTTACTAAAGATAAGAAAATAATTAAGATAAATCTAGATTATTAATTGACGGTCACCTTCTGCATACTTCCCATCATCAACCCTGAGTACTTGCCGGAAAAAGAACACAGCATGAGCCAAATGCCCAGTAGGGAGATCAAATACAAGTGCAACATATAGATTTTCAAAGACTAAGGAAATGTTTTGAAAATAAATTTCTTTGAAAGAAATGTTTTGAAAATGTTTTTTCTTTTAAAAATAAATATCCACCTCCACACCATATCAAACAAAAAATATAATGGTTGAAGCAACAAAAGGCTAGGTTATTTTTACCGAACGTCCTAACAACGCATAATAAACAATCTCATACAAAAGACTACGTTGAGTGGCCAACTCAGTGTATCTGGCCGGAATGAGTGTATGACATTACACTACAATTCCGCGTAACCACAACATAGCCTAGGATGCATCCATACGTCCCCCTTAAAATAAACAACAGTTCAAACCCGAGCTAACATAATCTCAATAATGAATCGTAATCTCAAACAAAAGGGAGACGTCGTAACCGATCACACTGTTACGGAAGTGTCATGTCATTGGTGCCGCAATGGCATGCCTGTGGTACCTCCACAGGTATTTCACTCGCTAATCCTATCTTCTGTCTACCGTCTAGGGTTCAAGCATAACAAAAAGGTCCGAATAAACATCTCAAAGTTAATAATCATTTCAATACAGAAGGGCCGCATTTCACCAAACAATATTAACATTCACAATAAGCCATGAAAATAACTGTTTTCAAAATATGTTTTTCACAAATGTTTTACGAGCGTTTAAAAATGATATTTGCTTTCGATAAGGAAACTGACACGAGATATAAAACTACGACTGTCAAATATTAGCATGCACGACACACATTGAACAACTCAAGAGTAACGCTGAAAGAAGTACAGAGAAAGAAGTACAGAATCCGTAGCTTATTCTCAGCTTAGCAAAATTACGACGACAAATTAAATCCGCTACGAGTCGATCCAATCTATAAGAATGAACTTAAATTAGGAATTCGATAAAATCTAGCTAGGTTGGTCTTTTAGCTACCTAATCTCACTATTTTAATACATACTTTTATACTTAAAATTATTAAGTTCGGTTTGCAATCATTGTTCGTTTAACTTAAAATGTTTCATTAATCATTATTAGTCAAATTGGTGTTCTAATAATTAGTTATGTGATTTTCAATAGACTTTAATCTGTATAATTTTAATGTGTTTATTTTAATCTCAAGGAATATTTAAAATAACTTCACTAACAAGTGGACATTAATATTTTACAAGTTATTAATCAATTAATCTATTTTATGTCACGGTCTACTTAAATTCAATTAACAAAAGTGACTACTAATGACATATAAATGATATTAATCATAAACATACATGTGAATAATTAAATAATTCATTAATAAAATGTTAACCTAAAGTTTGGTTCCAATTATATAATTATAATATTAAATGTTACTTAGTTTATTTATATTTGTTCCAACCATATATTTTAGGTTCATTAAAAGATTAAACCAGTTAAGGAATAATGATTTATAATAATTAAAATCAGATTAGTATTTATTTAAATTTATTCAAATTATTTATTAATTACATTGCGGGTCGGGTCTGACCGGGTACCCATATCCTTTCTCCCCCCTCTTTTTCGGCAACCACGGAACCCCACACACACGTACACGTTCTCTCTCTCTCTCTCTCTCTCTCTCTCTCTCTCTCTCTCTCTCTCTCCCCTCTGCTCTCCGTCTCCCCTCCGGCCGGAGACCGCCGCCGCTCACCGGCGCAACAACCACCACCATCGTCTCCTCCATCTCCCTCTCGTCTACTCTGTCTCTCTCCATCTCCCTCTCTCGTTCTCGCAAACAACAACGGCAGCAGACAACCCTAACTTCGCCGCCGCCGCCGCTACAACTTTGTCACCGCCACCATCGCTCGGCCTCACAAGCCACTCACACTCACTCGCTCGATCTCTCGGATCACACACTCACTTCTTTCACGGCCGCCGCTGACCAGGACCATTGCGGTCGCCCCTGGCGCGGCGCCGCCAGTCACAGCACCACAACCATCACCGCCGCTCAAACCCACTTTCAGGTTTGTTTTCTTATCTTGTATTTATATTTAAATCTGGTTTTGGGTTTCCCTGATATGCTTCACATATTTCATATACAAAACATCATATTTCATAAATTAACAAGAATGTGATCGTTTGAGCAGAGTTTGTTACCTCGGTTTGAAGAAAGTCGTGAGCGATTACTTGGTTTACTTCTGATATGCTCCCACGATACTTGGCCCAGCTAGGATTTTTTTTGCGTTTCCTTTCTTTCTGAGTTTGTAATTTAGTTAGGGTTTAGGGTTTGGGATTAATGATTATAAATTCAGATGTAACCCTAATTATGTGGGTTGGGTTTACTTAGTGGTTATTTATAATTAAGCCCATCTTATTTTAATTCAGTAATCTGAGTTAAAAAGTTTATTACTTTAGTTCCTTTTATTTTATTTAATTAAACCACCTACTGCTTATTAATGTTTAATAAAAGAAGTTAAATAATTATTATTATTGGTATTTTTATTTATTAAAATTGTTATTTAAAACTCGGGTTATTATAAGGATACATGTTAATAACTTAATTTTTATTTTTCTGGTTTCAATCGTCAGTTGCTAATTGCTAATTGTTGAATGGGTATTAGTAATCTGATTTTATGGAATGTGATTTTAAAAGTTTGTCATAGTAGCTATTTTAATCTAGTAGATTTTGAATTGTGATTGTTAAGATGACTACTTGGAAAGTTGTTGGTGTTTATCAATTTGTTAAATTGTTTGAGTTTATTAGTAGGTTAAATAAATTGTTGAATAGTTAGGGTTAGTTCTGTTGAGAGGAAATCAGAAAGCTAATGATACTTGCCAGACATTTTAGCCCGCAGTGAACAAATTTCCTGGATCCACCACTTGGAGATGTAAGAGATTTGAAGAAATCATAGGGAGATGATTAATTAACTAGAATACCTGACCACTTAGCTTTGTGAGTATTTGGAGGAATGTATAAAGCAAGATTTACTTTTGCATTATGTTTAGAGGTTGTGACAAAATTTTTGGTCAAATCTTATGATTATGATTGAGCACTGATGGTTCCTCAATGAATTGGTGTTGTTGATGCGTCAGAATGGTTGGGAGAGAACTGTAGATTGAATGCTAGGAGTATCTTAGAGACATGGATATCTTATGATTTACTCGGCATATATTTCTGCCACTAAAGGGTGTTCTTATGGTATGTGATTATACTGTTTTTTAATCTCTTTTCTGTTTCATGACTGACTTGGAGTGTTGGACCTGTTTTTTTCCTCACAGAAAAGAATTGGGATCCACAACCACATCTTGATTTCTTCTTGCAACATATAATGAAACTAATAAAATGAAGATATGTGATGACCAAAAGTAATGGAACCTTAACTTCTGTTTGTTTTGCAATGTTGTATCTTGAATTTATGTGTTGCTACTAATAAATACACTAAGGGTGCGTTTGGTTTGAAGGATTTGAAACCTCTATTTAGGATTTGGATTTCAAAATCCTTATACATCATGCTTGGTTGAAAAGAGAGGGAGGAATCTAATTTCATTTAGCATTTGGTATTCCCCCAACCCCCTCTTTTCATCATCCTCCCTCTACCCCAATTCTTATATAATCCCTTAAACTAAGTTTTCTATAATCCTTTCATTATTTGGTTCTATCATTTTCAAATCTTATCATATCAAAATCCTATCATTTTCAAATCTTATCATATCAAAATCCTATCATTTTCTAATCTTGTCATGTAACATTCCAACAATCCAAACGGCACCTAAGTTAGCTCTTACATTGAATGTCAACAAGGCTTATTTCATAGATTACAGAACATTCAGTTTTTTAGGTCGATTGTTACAATAAATAAGAAAACAGATAAAGGAGTATAGAATGTGGAGAAGAAGTTAGCTTGGGAAATAATTTTTTTGTAACAACATTAAACCTGAATGAACATTTGTGATAAATAAAGCTAATATGCTGACTGTTTTTCAAAAAGTTCGGAAACGTGGATGCCAATTAGTTTACTGACTTTCAAAGATTTCACAGGATTTGGATTTTATAGTTATGAATTTATGATTTAGTCAATATGATTTTTGGGTTCTTGAACTAAAAAGACAAGGTTTTGGAGTAAAGGTATTGCAGAACTGAAAGTATTGATTCAATAAATTTGATTGTTTGGATTTTAACTTAAAGGATGAGGTTTTTCCCTTTTTGATTTAGAATTTATTGATAAACCATAGGCTTAATTGTGGTAATAAAGTGGTAAGAGGTCAGTGATGTAATGCATACATGAGGCTATATAGGTCTGAAATGTAGCAGCCATGCAGCAACAGAAACAACGTTAGTGACCTCGGTCTGTGCTAGGGCTGTTAAAAAATATCTGAATGCGAGAATCCAATCTGAAAATTCGGATTCAGATACTTTTTTTTTTGACAAACTTTGGATATTTTGGATGATCTGAATCTGAAATTATTGAATCTTTCTCCTAATTTCATGATCTAATCCAGTTAAGCAGCCCAGTTGTCAATTGAGCCCAATTTGTAAATAAGGTCTCTTCTTCCCTTCTAGACTTCCATTTCGTCATAAAAAACCCTATTCTTCTCTTCCCTCTGTGCATCTGTAGCTCTGTGCTTGGCAAATGCCGTGGATTACTTGATTTCACTCCTTATTTGATTGGTTGCTCCACATTCCTCGAATGTCGGCTACTAGGCTTCGTAGACGTCTACACGAGGTAAACTTTGATTTCTTCATATTACATAGTTATTTCTTTGTAATTATGTGCTAATATACTTAGGGCGTGTAAGCGTGTTTGGTTCGTGGATTTCTTAGGATTTTCTGGGATTTGAAATGTTTGGTTCATAGATTGCTATAGGGATTTTAGAATCCCGGGAGTTCTTAAACCCTTCCTTTGTTTTTAACAATCCCAGCCTCTCCCCTGTTTTTCTTTAATCTGTCCATTCTTGCATTCTTCTTGTTACCAAATTACCCCTTTAACGTTAACCCTATTATGCAATCTACGTTTCTTTTTTCACAACAACACAACTCCATTGCTGCAGGGCTCTCTCTCTCTCTCTCTCTCTCTCTCTCTCTCTCTCTCTCTCTCTCTTGGGCTTCATCTTCTTCAATCTTCACGACAACAGTCTCTCTATCTCGACTCCAAGACTTCCTCTTCTTCAAAACAACACTCTCTCTTGACTCCGTCACAGCAGAGATCTCTCTCACGGCTTTTTCCCCACGTGTGCATCTCTCCCTTGCTCTCTTGGCTCCTTCCCTCAGGTAGGTGTGTGTGTGTGTGTGTCTGTCTTTTACTTATATGATTGTTCTTCTGTGATATTCCAGGATATAGGATGAGATCGAGTTCAAAACACATGAACACAACACAAGGACCGTAAATGCTTTTAAAAATCGAGGGTTTTGCTCGAAAAGATGGTGTTTATTTATTATTATTTTAGTTAATTGGTAGTGTTGTGTTAGATTTGCATTCTGTTGATTGATTTTTGGCAAATCTTTTTAATTTGAGGCACTGTTTATATATCTCTTTTTCATGTGTTCCTGAAATTTTTTGAAACCTGTTTTCATGTATTTGGGCATTTCATCGATTGATTGGTGTTTTCTTATGAAAGCATCTATTAAACTTCGATTCCAGTCAGGTATTTTCATTCATTGTTTTTTTTTCCGTTAGTTTAACTTCGATTCCAATTAGCTACTATATTTCAGTCATTTGATGCATCTATAACTGTACAAGTATTTCTTTTAAAGTTATGTCTTGCTTGCAATCATAGTTGTTAAAAGCGCACAGAGGCGTATAAGGCACAGAATCGCAGATCAGTGGACTTTTTCATGATCAAGGCGACACAGGTGAGCCTAGGCGCGCTTCATGAACATGGGCCACTTTACAGGGTTTTTTTTAACAGGCTTTTTACATCAATCGTTGATACTTCATTAGGGCTCTCTTTCAGAAGGAAAAGGAACGGAAAAGAAAGAAAGGAATAGGAAGGGAATAGAATGGAAATGTTAACAATAAATTCTTTCCTTTTCTTCCCAGTTTTGGGAGGAATAAATTAGAGCCAAAATCATTGTTCTTTCCATTCATTCCCTTCCTAAAAAAAATTAAAAGAACACAACATGTAATTGATTTACTTTCAATTCCATCCTTTTCCTTGGTTAAGTTGTGTTATGGAACACACCCAGATGCCATTTGACATCAATCGACTTCCAAATCTTCAATCGACACTTCTGTCTTCTCTGACCAGCGACTTCTCTTGTCTGATATCATTAACGAATTCTTACTCCATCATCAACGAATTATTCTCTGGTATCATCAAGTTATATATGTTTTAATTTTAGTGGGAGTTCAAAGGTTTTGGTGGTTATTGGTTTTTTGATATTTTTAATGTTTTAATCTTGGAATTGAAGTATATTTGCTGTTTTATGTAAGTAACACAGCTTTGTTTTGATGTTGTAAATGTTTTAATGCTATTCAAGTTGTGTAGGCAACTATTTATCATATATATAATTTTTTAGGAAAAAAATTTAGGTTGATGGCTTGATGCGCCTCGCATCCATGAGGCCCATGCCTGTGCCTTGAGTCTAGTCCCCAAGGACCCGTTTGTGCCTCCGTGTGCCTTGATCCTTTCACAACTATGCTTGTAATGAGAAATTTCGGATATACGAAATTTTACGGATAGCTACTTTGAACTATTCGAAAACTGGATATCCAAAGATTGGATTATCCGACCATAAACAGTCCTAGTCTGTGCAGAAGTTATAACCTGGGATAGATACATTTTTAGAACAACCCCAAAACCCAAACGTCGTATCCCTGTCTGTTCTATGTAATTGGGTGTTCGAGTCACCCCAGTCAGAGGTCGTATGAGTAATATATGGCCAAATTATGAAACCTGCGCAAAGAAATCTTTTCTTTTTTCGGTTTTGCCGTTTTACCTTTTTTCGGATGGGTTTGGACTTTGGAATATAATGAAGGTTATGAATGTAGCTATAGTTGTATTTGTAGTTGTTTTATGTTAAATATATGTGATTCATGGTTAATATATGCTTCGTTGTATGATAACTTGTGTAATTGTAGTTTAGTTTTTCTAATTTATAAGGCTAAAAGGCAATCGTTGTCTTAAATCTTTTATTTTATCTTTGGATAAATTTATTCTATATAAATTAAACCAGCCTCGTATATTAGGAGCTAAAATTTTTAAATACAGATTCCATCAATCATGTAAGTATACAAAGAAGCAGTCTTGATAATTTTGCTTTCAGTATTCAGCTACACCACTTATCAATAAGGATTGCAATCAGTTTTTCAGTCACTTATCACATATGTACAAAAAAAAACGAACACCTTTCATTTCTAAGTTGTCAATCATTAAAGTTCCCTATCGTATTTTCTTTATTTGTCCAACAGGTAGAAAGGCGATATGGATGTTGACATCGACCATTACGTTGTTCTTGGATTGTCATCTGGTGAAGAAGGATCAAAGCTTACGGAGAAAGAAATTACAAAAGCATATCGTTTAAAGGCTTTAGAGTTGCATCCCGACAAGAGACCTGATGACCCCAATGCCCTTGTCAATTTTCAAAAGCTGCAAACATCATATCAAATCCTTAAGGATGAAAAGGCTAGAAAACTATTTGATGATCTTCTTCGAGTAAAACTTCAGAAACTTCAACGCCAATCTCAACAAGACTCGAAACGTAGGAGAATGATGTCAGATCTTGAAGAAAGAGAGCGCACTGCTTTTTACCAAGATTCAACTGCACAAGCTAAAAGTGAAGAGGAAAGCATTGCTAGGAAATTGAAGGAAGAAATTAATAGAATCCGTATGATGCATTCCAATAAAATGACTTCGACTACTGCTGAAGCATCTCCTTCAAAGAAAGATAGTGTGGGTGGAAGTCTTAGTGGATCTGATAAGGAAAAGATGCTTAAGGTTTCATGGGAGAAAGTTGGTGTAGATTATAGTGCTGAAAGATTGAGAAAATTGTTTGAAACATTTGGCGAGGTAAAAGATGTGGTTATTAGAAGTTCAAAGAAAAAAGGATCAGCCCTTATTGTCATGGCTACCAAAGAAGCAGCTGTAAGTTGTCGAGTCGTATTAGGCATAATGTCATAAGATAGCAACATACTTTTAAATTTGTTTTACGTAGGTTATTATGCTTCATTTCAAAATCGTCCTTCTCAGGTCAAATTTGGAGGTAAAAGTGTCGGTGAAACAATTATTATCTCAAAAAGTGACCTAAATGGTACCAATTCTGAAAGCATGATGACCCGGAGTGTACCAAGGAAAAAAATCAGGGACCTAAGTAGGACTCGTTGGAAATTACTTAGCTAGTTTATATTGTTAACTCGTATTACTTTAAACCGAGTGTCTACATGATGATTGTCTTTTAACGGGTTCTACTTTTTACAGGTTTCTGCGACTGGAACTGTGTGTGGAGATCTGTCAAATCCTTTGCTAGTAGTACCCCTTCAACCATCGGTAACTACTGCTTTTCCAACAGACCATGAGCCTGTAAAACCTGATGTTTCACAGTTAAACGAAAACCTTGTTGGTGCAAGATATCAAGCCTTTGAAGATTCCGTATTACAGAAACTCCAAAAGGTTTGACCCTCACCTTAACTATTGGGTTACACTTGTATAGAAGAGATTCTTTCTCTTTGAGCTTGAAAGAAAGATGGTTTTTAATAACTGTTCACATGATCACATCAAACAATGCTTCACAAGCTCCTAAATGAGATCAGTTAAATAGAAATTAGTTATATGTTTTGAAACTAAGGTATGTTAGTGAAGCTTTAGAAAGTTTTGGGAAAACCTTTGGACATGGTTACGCGCATTCAGGTGTTGCACGATGTCGAAACTAGATGCATTCAGGTGTTGCACGATGTCGAAACTAGAAACTGCACAGTAATGCATCTCTGAGTCTGATTGCATAGTATTTTAATTCTAATGCCGAAAGTGGACAGTCATGCGTTTGTCGTAGTTTCTCAATGCTGGTTAATTATTGGGAAAATTGCAAAGGAAGGTAACCTTCTTTTAAGTTGATTTCTAGTTTGGGTAATGAACTATGTTTGGTCACTTATAAATTACTCATAAACGTTTGTCATATTTGGTGGTGAAGTGTTGATAATACCCTATTTAGGAAATTTAAAAACTATGTTACCTTTATTGGTAACATATAGTTTGATACCTGGAATAGAATTTGACCTAAAGTAGGTTAACTTTCTATGCAGTAATCCCTAACTCTTTGTTACAATTTATCAAAAAGGAATTCTCCATTTATTTTGGTTGCATGTTGATTTCCAGGTACATGAAAAAAACCATAAAAAGTGAAACAACAATCAAATTGAACTGTCAAAACTTTTGTCGTAACTAGGATCAATTTCTCTGAAGTTCCTATTGGTATGAGCATGAAAGTTGAAATGTTTTATATTATTCTCTTTTTACCAATTAGTTACATATTGATCTCTTTTGCAGGCTGCCGAGAGACAAAAATGAGCTACGGGAGTATTCAGACTAGAAATTTCCAAAACATTTATAGCCAAAGCTTTTGGTTGAAGAACTTCACTATCACCCTTTGTTTGGGGTAATTTACTCATTAGATTCATGAAAGTTCATAGGCTCGCGAGCAGCTTTCTGGTACCATCCCATTTGCTAACAGTTGGTAAATTTACTAAACAAGAACCGAGCAATTCCAGTTAGAGAGAAACTTGTGGTATTGTATCTTGTTACGAACCATTAACAGACTTAAAAAGGTTGCTTTGCAAAACCTCTGTTCGAAGATAGAGAAGAGGCATCAGAAACTTGTGCACTTATTTGGTCGTTACAAATTGAAGTTATCGTACAAGTGTAGTTCGAGGCTTGGTACCTTTGTGTGACATTCATTTACTTTTGTTTCTGTATGTGATTTGTGAATATATAAACATGAAATTTTTGGATCGATAAGTTAGACTGGCCAATATGTGGAACCAACTATGTGATGTGCTAGGCCTCGAATCTATCAAAATTACATAAAAAGTGTTGTATTTCGTCTCAAAATAAAATGTGATACTAATAAGTAGGGTATTGATCACATGGACTAAGGTGCCGTTTGGTTTGGAGGATTTCAATTAGAAATATTTCTTTGTAATGTTTGGATTAAAACTAAAAAGAAATTATTGAACTTCTTTTATCATTTCATATTCCTCACTTAAACTCTTTTCATATTTCCCACTTCACATCGTTTCATTATTCACCTATCCCTCTAATTACTTTACAATCCTATTGTTTTAGAATCCATTATTTTAAATTCATGCAATCGGCACCAAAGAATTTAATATGAATGGCAATAGTATACATAAAATGCATGTTGATTAAAACTAATAACAATTAAAGATAAAAGGGAAGGTTTTGTGATGGTTTGAAATGAATAAAAACTTGTGACAGAATAAATTAAAATCAAAGAGATGAAACATCTATTAGTAATTGATTCTTTAATTCAATATCGTATATTATTTTTGAGTTCTTCAGCATGAATCCAAAAATATTTCATGTTGACCATAGACAACACTATGTATAGTATGTCCTGTTTATTTTTACTAACAGATTTAAAACACATAATTAATCCCTAATTAGTTAACATAATTTTAGTTGGTATAAATTAGGTTACCAATCATATTAACATTCAAATATAAACCATACGCCTAATTGTTTATAGCATATTACAAAAAATAATATATATATATATATATATATATATATATATATATATATATATATATATATATATATATATATATAGGATGAGATCTATTGTGAACAAGATGTATATTATGAACATTGTGAACCAATAGAATTGTGCCACATCAGTAATGCAATATTATTTATTTATTCAATTAAAACACGGTTAATAGGGGCAAAATCGGAATGTATCGTATCTGCTGAAACCGTAATATTCAACTTCTACTGGATTTGCTCCGATAATAGTGGGTAATTAATAGATAATAGTGGGTAACTAATAAACCTTCAATTTATGGATAACGAATATTAGCCTTCATTACTTGAATGTATTGAATCAAGTTCACCTTTTACTTATAAATTTATATTATATTGTTTCGTAGTAACTTATGACTGCTGTGTATGTTGTGTTTCTTAAAAATTCCTGGTTTTAATTTGTATGAATCTTTTGAATCTGTTGCATCTTTTTTGTGCTAAATGTTGTTTATATTGTTTCAGTGAAAATTTTGAATTACAAATAGGTTGTTTTTTTAAAAAAAATAACAATCTCAAATTAAATATCAAAACACTACTATAAACTTACAGATGAATCCTGCGCATCTTCATTAATATACTATCAGGCAGCCGATGCATTCATGTAATCTAAAGTACGTAGTGAAACCTGTTCATCTTTTACATGTGAATTTATATTACGATGTTTCATTGTAGCTTATGAATCATGTGTAGGTTGTGGTTTTTTTTTTTTTTTTTTAATTTTTTAGGTTTTAATTCGTATGAATATTTTGAACCCTCTGCATCCTTTTTGTACTAAATGTTACACATAAAAATAGTCACATAATTACAGAATTATACAGTGTTGAGGACATGGTTCATTGTCTTTAGTGCAGTTGTTCAATTGAGTGTTTGCTGCACTTGCTGCACCAAGTGCCACTGGATTGTTACAAGTTTCACTTGCTTCACATGTTGCAATTGCTGCACCAGATGCATTCCCTTCTTCTTCTCCAACTTGTTGTAAACATTGATATCAGCATCAAACACACATTGATGATCGACGTTTCTTGTCATCCACCCGTAATAGTCCAAAGATGAAAATGAGTTCCAAAGAAATCCCATTGTGACGATCTTTGATGCGAAGGAGCGGTAGATTCGGTCGGTTATATTGAAAAATAGACGAAGGAGGTGATTGCTATTGCATACCGAAGAAACTATCGGCTGCATATTGGTAACTGGTGAGTAATTAAACGACTCAGCTCTTACTAATTTTGGATACTTAGGAAGTCAATCTTCTACGAAAACCGAAGGCTTTCCACCCGCTCTAAGGTAATTTAACTTTCGGTTCGATAGTGAATGACTTTGGCGAAATCGTAATGAACCGAGGGGTGGTTTTCTTCGTTGTAGGGAAAGGCGGTGTGGCAAACGAATCTAACGTGAATTCACGAGGTTCGTCGCCTTCGACATAGTCTTTAAGGGTGGCCGAAACTCGTCAGTACTTATTAACATCACATGAACTCATAGGTTTAAATTGAACAACGCTAAAACTGCAATTAATTATAAACAAACTATAGCTTAATCTCTGAGAGAGATTTTTTGTGATGAATCAACCGTCTGACTGGATGTACAGAAAGTCTGTAATAAAAATCGAATGTCATGATTTGAACCTGGGAAACGGAGAGAATTGTGTATATTGAGAGAATGATGCAAAACGAATGGGAAATATTGTGTAAGTTGATCGAAGAATATCGTGACGCAATTGAGAACACACAAACGATATTGAGGATTTAACCGTATCAATGGTGGACCAACATATCTGATGAGAAAGTCAAAGTTAGACGGCTCGATAATAGGAATTGTTGTGCATGTATAATTAAGAATATTTAATGAATTTGTTAATGACTTATATACCCTTAATGACAGATATTTAATTATTTACAAAATACAAAGGGTAATGATGAGTTGTCATATTATGATAGGTTCACAATGTTCACAACTTATAAGTTGTTCACAAAAGATCTTTAGTCTATATATATATATATATATATATATATATATATATATATATATATATATATATATATATATATATATATATATATATATATATATTTGCCTTTTAATTTATTATATTTTATATATGTTAATAATATCCGCGTAATACGCAGGTAAATAAACTAGTATATTATTAAAACAAAAGCATTCATACAAAAACTCTACCAGGAGCATGCATACTGACTCACAAAAGAGACCAAAACCCAAAATTTGACTACCACAAACAGTTTTACATACTTATAAGAGAAATGCTACACCATGAGTAGAAAAAAATCGCTCGAACCCGCAACCTACAACTCCTTTAAGCCCAATATTCTAAAACATGTCGAGAATCACATCACCAAACTGATCATGAAATAGAAAATTTATGACACCGATACTTTAACCAATAGAATGCGATAAGTTAAATCTCAAATCCAAATAAAAGAATACGAGCTCGACTACCTAGAAGGATTTCAAATTCCTTGGTTTCCAAATCAAGTATAGTGAAGACAATCATAACAACGCTTGCCAAATTATCCTCAGATCACTAGAGAAATCTGGCCTACCTTGATGCTCAATGATATCAGATTAAGAGAACTTGGATTAACATCGTTTAAGTATTTTGGAATCAATAATCCAATATTAAATTGGATGACTAATTTGGTCATTCAATTGAAGAAATCAACATTCGACAATGGTAGAGAGATTAAAATGAAACCTTTTGTAATTGAAATCGGCATAATAATGGAATCACATTCAAAGTTTCAATACAATCTTGACAAAGGTCGATTACAAACCCATTGTTAGAAATTGAAACTTAGTTATATCTGAGTTGGAAATTATATAAAGTACTTGTTAGTTTATCAAAATTAAGAATAATAATGTATCCCTAATTTCATTTAAATAACCCATATTGAATTAAATGACTAATTTGTCATATTCATTTAAAGAAATCAACATTCAACAATGGAAAAGAAATTAAAATGAAACCTCTATAATTGAAATCAACATACTAATGGAATCACATTCAAAGTTTCAAAACAATCTTGACAACTATCGATTACAAATCCATTATTAAAAATTAAAACTTAGTTATATGGAATAACCAAACTGAGAAATTATCTGGGGTATTATTACCAGGGCCGGCCCATTGGGGTGTGCAACATGGGCGACTACCCAGGGCCCAAATTTTTTTTTCCCTCTAATACCTAGACTAATACTAGTAGTTTATTTATTTGGTTAGTTGTTTGATTGTGATATTTACATACATATTTACACGGTTGTTTCCTTTAATCTTTAAATGTTATATATACATGTTTAGAGGGCCCTTTTTAAATTTTTGCCCCGGGTCCCAAAAAGGATAGGAACGACCCTGATTATTACTACCCAAAAAGGGTTCTAGCCGTTTATAAAAGGGTTCAAAGCTAAAACTCTATGTTAATTCACTTAATGCAGTTGTAGATCAAGAGAGAACAAGACGTTGGGAACGTGTGTTTTTCGGTTCTCGGTCGAATTAAGGTAAAATACTCATTTAAAATTTGTGACTCTAATTTATATAAAGTTACCTTATTAATTTATTAATAGTTCATGCACAAAGAACAACATGAGTTTTTAGCAAATAATTTAAAGAATTTTTAGTTATGATTTTTATGTCAAAATGTAAATCGTGTTAGGTTCCTAACATTATAAATTTGGTGGTGTGAAAAAGTCGTAAAGTGACCGAAATCTTATTTTCTCGGGTCTGATCCAATCCACTCATTCCAGCTATCTCTTCCCAGAATAGGAGATCATAACATATTCCGGTCACTTTCCGTCGTTTCACGTCACAAAATTTATACTGTTAGAAAGCTAACATGATGATCTCTCTTTCGAATGTAAAAATCATAAACTATAATTTCTAAAAATTCTTTAATTGGTTGTTAAAACTCATGTTTCTCTATAGAATAATGGCAAGAACCACTAATAAAACAACATTGTAACATTATAAAATAAGAATCATGAAATTTAGATGAATGTTGTACCTTAATTCAACCTAGAACCGAAAAATACAAATTTCCAACTTCTTCTCGTCCCCTCTTTGATTCGCGGACGTCTTGAGTGAGTTAATCTACCGTTTTAGCTCTAAGTCCTTTTATGTTAATAACCGATTTTTTATCGTAATTATAACATAATTTTTGCATTTAAATTTACCCTAATTGTAAATTATAAAACATGTTTACAATTTGACAAAACAGACACTAAACATGTCTAGAATTTCTATTGTGATTGATTATGATTAATTTTAATTCACCCAAAACATGTCCAAAATTTTTCTTGTACAAGTGGCTGCATCAACTAATTTCTATGTCTAAGTGGCACTTATATTGAACTTTTTTTCTTATATTAATAATGGTCGTTCATCTAAATGAAACCCTGATTTGAAAATTTTTATCAACAGAGTGTTTTGTTGATGAGAACAAAAGTGTTTTCGGGTTTCGTATTTAATGAAACATGTTCATTTGTTTATTTTTTTAAAACATATTTCAGTTTCATAAAACTTTCATTTTCAAAATTTGTAACTAAAATATTGAAACACAACTAATTTTCAAATTTAAATGAAAACAAGAAGTTTTCAAAATTCCAAAATCATGTTTAGAGAGCTTGTTTTCAGAATCTTCACTTGTTTTTTGAAGAAGTAAATCTGAAACATTTAAAAAAAAACAAAATTGAAAACTAATAAAAAGTTTTCGTCAACTAAACATATTTTTTTAAAAGAAACTGAAAGTTCAATGGTTTTGTTCAAAGTGAAAAAAAAATTTGTTTACATTCAAGAATAAAAACACTAAAGTTGGTAACCTTTTTCATAACTAACCCATATCAAAATCACTCACCTTCTTTATGCTGGAGATCTCCATGAAAAAATATGACACTTCCACCATAGTTATTGATGACATTTTATGAAATTTTAATAGCATTTTGACCTATGATTCCAAAATTCTTTTACCTGCAAGTAATTTCAGAGTACTTACTCAGTTTCAAATAAGATATGGTTCGGCTTCTCGATTCAAACATTATTACTTACCTCATCACTTCTTGTTTTGAAGAACACGAAAACTAGTTGATTCCCATTTCCTGCAAAAATGTTTAACCATCTAGATAACCATGTTAAAGGTTAGCTATAAATATTAGCATTTTTATTTTTCATAATGAAACATTAACATCAGAAGCCTTCACCATGAAGAATTTACATGGACATGTATCTTTTTCAACTTCATATTCCGAAATTCCTTTAATATGATGATATAACATATACTTATCAACATATTCTTCTGCGAGAACTTCAATTCTTCTTTAGATATTTCTTCATCAGTAGACATGTTCTTCAAAAGAACCATTATCATTGTTTTCTCATAATCATCATCTGCAAAATATGATTCTTCATCAACATAAGAATCATTATACGAGTAGTTTGGATCCATTACTAAGGGTGTGTTTGACAACGAAAATTGAGAGTTTTAGAAACTTCAGTTTTTGTTTTCTAGAAGTTCAAGCGAAAAAACATGTTCAGATGAAGAAGCTTGAGCTTTTTGTCAATCAAATTACATTTTTACCCTCCTAACAATGATAAACTACAACTCCTAACTAATATTAATGTCTTTTTATGTCATTTAATACTAAAAGCTAGCTACAACTACTTTTACCAAACGCATTATTAAAACTAAAAGCTTCAACTCACAACTCCAACTACTTTTGCCAAACATAGCTTAAATACTATAAACAGTTATTTGTAAAATGAAGTTTTTCATGAAATATATACACAATATAACGAAAATTCTGTATTTCCATTTTGAAAATAAAATATACCAACTATATACATTATGCAAGAGACATGCAGCCGGTAGCCTCAATGGTGTTGTGTTCAATTCTCAACACAAATATGTTGCAAGACATAATTCTTCTCACAAACGAAAAGATTTCATCATCAGATAGAAGCATAAAATTCCCACCTGTGTTCGGCTTTGGATCAAAATCACTAAGAACATGATTTTGAGGTATCATACGATTCTATCAATCATGCAGGTTTCCTTAGAACTGAGGCAAGCAGATACCAGAGACCAGAATCAACAGAGGATAATACAACAATAAGCATTGCCACAAGAACAAGAGTCAGGGTAGCAGTCTTGAGCTGTATACAGAAATACAGAATTGGAATCAATAGTTTATCTATATAGCTTGCTTTGCAGCTCTCAAATCAGCCAGCTTTCAGTGTCAAAAAACGAAATTATTTCCAATTTTACTCATAACTTCATAAGGATAGTAACTTTTTTCCTATCACCAATCTTTTCAAGCTAAAACTGCACGAATGTTGCCACACAACTCATTGTGATACAAGGAATTTCAACTCTTGTTAATCTAAAAAATAAATCTGATTTCAATGCATAGATCATGACAACTTCATGATTTCCAATCAAATGATGAATTTATGTATATTTTGTGTAGAAATTCGTTAAACTGATAGCGGTTATTAAACAATCTCTCCAAAATAAACTTGTAGTAAGCTTAGGGGCGTTTGATTTGCTGGAGTCTGGGGTCATTGAAGAGGAAAGGAATTCAACTTTAGTTAATAACATATTTTAATTCCTTGATAAAATCCAATTCCTTCGTAAATATTCCAACAAACCAAACGCTACCTTAAGCTCTAATAAGCTAAAAGACCATAATGACGACATTACGACAAGAACAAACACATAAATCTAAGAACAGATTACAAACACTAACCGTGTTTTGGAAACCAGGCCACTCTATGTACTTCAGCTGGCTAGGCTGCTCCGCAAGAAACGCAAACAAAGATTTTAAACCCCTGAAATTTAATTCACTTATTAAAATGACATGCTTCTTCAGATTATTTTATACAAAAGAAAATTTCAACTTCTAAAGTCAAATGGTATCATCAATTTATAATGGTGATATGACTCGATTTTTCTTTCTATGAAAAGTAAAATATTTGACTTTTATAGGCCAAGGCTTTACGGTATTAAATGAAAATAAAGTAAAAATTGTCACCTGATAAAGCCCTCTGTAGGTGCTAACCAAAAGGGTTCCTTCCCGTCATTGTTTAAACCAGGCACGTTGTAGTTTCCTCTTCCTACTGAAATAGCATATTTGGCACCATAACCTTCTTGAATGACATACCGAGGTCTTGTTTTAGAAATCTTCATTAAAAAGCATAAAAAATGTGTATCAGCATATGTCATCAGCTCTGTTTAGTGGTAAAGAAAAAAAAACAGAGTCCCCTATTTACCTTTTCGAAAACCAAGAGGCTTTTTCTGTAGTTTATTGAAGTGTTCCCGGTTAACTTCTGAATGGGCAATAGTGCTTTGGGAATATTTATACCTGTTCCAGAGAGGAAAAGAGAGTACTCAAAAATCAGCATTTTCACAAGAGACAAGACACTTTCATAACAAACACTCGCACACAAACCCAACTTTTGAAAGTTAACAATGAGTCCCATTGCTTCCTTCCTTTGCCAGTTTGCTTTTTTTTTGGGAGAATTTCATATATACCCCTCCAAATCTTCATAATATCATATATACCCAACCTAAAATTTTAATATCATATATATCCCTCCTAAACATCATGATATCATATATACCCAATTTTAATTATTAATATCACATATATCCCTCTTAAACATCATTAATATCATATATACCCAAATTAATTAATTTGATTTTTTTTAAACATTTAAAACTCATAATTAATATTGCTTATTAATTAATGACCATTATACCCTTACTCATTTTTTCTTTCAACTAAACTTCAAAATATCATATTTATCCAACTTAAATTAAAATATCATATCATTTTTAATAATTTTATATTATTTATTTTTGTAAACTGTACTAAATAAAATCTTCAAACTAAAACAAATTAACATTAAAAATAAAAACACAAAAGCTGTATTATGTTTTTGCTCATTTGTAATCAAATCGTATCGTTTTATCATATTTTCTTATTTGTTTTTTATTTACAGTAATCTATATACATTTAACTAATTAGATATTATGTTTTTTTTCTTTTTCTTTTCGAACTTTATAATTGTATCGCATTTTGTTTTTTTTTTAAATTTAGTATATATTTTTTTGTTTTCTAATACATTAGTTTCTATTTTTTTTCAAGTTAATATACAAATTTCATCAGGTAAATTTAATATTAAAATATTTTCTAGTTACTAATTATTAAACAAATTATTATAAAAGTAGACTCTAAATATATAGAATTATATATATATATATATATATATATATATATATATATATATATATATATATATATATATATAAAAGAAAACGGAAAAGAAAGAACATAATATGTAATCAGTTAATTGTATATAGATTACTGTAGAAAAAAATAAATAAGAAAATATCATAAGACGATACGAATTGATTACAAATGAGCAAAAACATGATACAATTTTTTATTTTTATTTTTAATGTTAATTTATTTTAATTTAAAGAATTTATTTAGTAAAGTTTATAAAAGTAAATTATATAAAATTATTAAAAGGGATATGATATTTTAATTTAAGTTTGATAAATATGATATTTTGAAGTTTAGTTGAAAGAAAAATTGAGTAAGGGTATAATGGTCATTAATTAATAAGCAATATTAATTATGAGTTTTAAATGTTTTAAAAATAATTAAATTAATGAATTTGGGTATGTGTGATATTAATGATGTTTAAGAGGGATATATGTGATATTAATAATTAAAATTGGGTATATATGATATTATGATGTTTAGGAGGGATATATATGATATTAAATTTTTAGGTTGGGTATATATGATATTAGGAATTTTTGGAAGGGTATATATGAAATTCTCCCTTTTTTTTGTTTTTTTTTTTCAAATTTCATCTAATTCAATTTTTCGTTGTTATTTTGATTAGTTTTCTTTTTACTTTTTTTTTTGTTTTCCATCTTTTTCTGTATTTTCTGATGTATAGTAATGTTATTTATCATTGTATACTTGTATTTGTTTTTTTATATGCATAAAGACGGATGGATTAAGGGTGTGCTTAGCTTTAATGGTTTTTTAACTTAAATGTAACATATAACAACTTTTTTGGCCACAAATCCACTATCAACTGTAGGATATATTTTTATCTTATACGTAACATATATTGACTTCTGAACAGTGGCAAAGCAAAAGCAGAAAAGACTAGCAGGTGCAAGAACCCCCCCCCCCCCCCCCTTCTTTCCCCCGAGAATCCGGGATGGAGAACCCTCTAAATTTTGTGGTAGAAGATTTGATATTAAAATTGTTAACATCTGAATAACTGACTTTAGTATGTCAGTTATATTCGAAGGTGTCCTTTGTAACTTATTATACAATTATTCATTCTCTGTATTCTCTCTAGATTAGTATTCATTTAAATCGTAACATAAATAATTTTCTCCCCACATCAAACCTTTATCAGTTTCATATAAAACAATGTGGTGGTGAGAAAGAGAGATAGAACTAACCAGTAACAAGAGCCAGCGCCATTCGATTGTCGAAGTAGCTGAAATAACAACTCGAGAATTACAAGGTCAATTTGAACACCACAATTCACCCAGACAGAAATAAAAAGGCACCAAGCGACAAACTGTCATGACAATAGAAAGCCTTTTATCATAAAATGGTGTTGTAATTGTTTCATATGGTAGTAGACAATGAGTTACTGAATGGTAAAGAAACTACTAAAAGAGTACATTCTTCATAAATACTTTTCTCCTCCACAAACAACTGGGCATTGTCCATCAGGTCAATTGACTTGCTGTAGAAAACAACTATTAACTTTTGGCTATTTTGATCACTACGCTTTCTTTTAAAATTAAGGCAACAATGTCTAAATTAGCTATTAGTTGAGAACAAAATGACCAAGCAACCTGTGTTAGTCGGTCACAAACCAATTGGTGTGTTAAAAAAGCCTGATGTGGCAACCTTATGTGTACTACTGAGTACCGACTTGGATTCTTAATAGACATTCTTAATGTTTCCTTCTCCATAACATCCCACATAAACTTTGCTTTCCACGCAAATGGAAATGTAACTAAAACACTCGAGTTAGATTCTCATCAAACCTAAAATTCTGCACCCCCTCTTGTTCAAAAACGAAAATTTTGAATTTTATAAGAGGCGACAAAGTTCAGATCTGGAGGGTTTGTATTGTGTGTGGTTATAAAACATCATCTCTTCAACATAATCGCTGCCATAGAGTTTTTGAATCGCCGGGAAACCAGCAAAGGTTTATCGCTGCAACTTCCACCATTCTTTAAAGCCTGAAACCCTCTGATTGTCAAATCCTCCCACCATGAATTTGCTGAAATATTAAGTTGCCGCCACCAATGGTGACCTGCACCATGTTCAAAGACCTCTCCTCCTTTACCGAGCAAGAACCAAATCTTTCAAAAGGAAGCCAAAACAGGAAACCTAAGGGAAAAAGAGTTCATAAAGTTGTTGTCTTGTTACCCTTTTGTGTCTCTTTCAGAGATTATTGAAGAGAAAATCAAGCCAAATTTTACAATGACAAAGAGGGGGAGCAGTTAGAAGGCCAATAAAATGGGAAGAGGTCGCATGGAAAAAATGGGTATTATGTACACCTGTGTAAGACCACTACAAGAATCACCGCAAAACGACTACCAAGAAATCTTAGCTCAGCTGTTTGAAAACCTAATCTAAAATGATAAGAAACATAATCTAATCTTAATTTAAGAGATAATTCAGAAAATCTATATTTGTGAGTTATAACTCAAGCAAGTCACAAATGAGAAAAGAGATGCATCTCTAGTATTTATGCCACACAAAAGTCAACTAGCCAAAATCTACTTTAATGTTGGATAAAATGGAATGAAGATTGATGGGTCTCATAAAAATTAGCAGTAATGGCATATGGAGTCGTAAGCGTTAGATAATATAGATGGCATTGGCCCTTTAGGGTTTATTACGTAACTGTGTATCCAAGTTACAGTGTTCAATAATACAATTATCCCAGCCGGCTTTACTTTTACAGCAAGGGTGTGTTTGGTACTTTGGTACAAAAAAATGAAAAGTATTGAATTGTGTTGGTTTTCAAGCTCTTTTTATGATAAGATGATATCATCTGTTCTCAATGCAATATGAAGAGTTGATATTTAATGTAAATATCAATTCTTTAATTTCCTCATCAAAATGTAGAGAATCAAAAACATGAAGAGAGAATAGAGCTTTCACTATCTTCCGTTCATTTTATATGTCAAATCTTTACTTATGTATTATAATTCATTGTCAATAAAGCTTGAAAACTAAAACAATTCCATTCTCTTTACTTCTTTGCACCAAACGCACCCTAAGGTGGCGTTTGGTTCACGAAATGGAATTCGAAGTAACTAGAATTTAAATTTAGCTTGTTTCAAACTTATGCCATCAATTTCTTTGTTTATAGGAACTTGACATTCCTACCAACTCATATGTGAATTAGATTTCAATCCATACATGAATTAGATTCTAACCTACCTCCTAAAACCACCATCAAAAACTATCTTCGTCCGTCACCACCAAACATATTATAACTAAATTCTAAATTTCAACTCCTTGGAATTCCCTTCCATGAACAAAATGTCACCTAAGAGTTGTTAAAATTGTTCAGGGGCTCTTTCTAGTGCAAGGGTTTTATTTCAAGCAAAAGTTAAGGTATGCATTCTTAAATCCTTTAGCTTGTACAGAAAGGCATGTGTTAATGTTATAAGCTACTAGTATTATCCACTGCTTCAGGTTAGGTTTATTCTTTTTTTTTTCTTTTTTTTTTTGAACGACAAACTAACCTACTCCTACTCCTAAACTACCCATTTGCCTCAACTGGGGATTTCAGAACTTACTTTCACCACCTAAATTCAAACTTGCCTCCGACGGGAGTCGAACCCGTGACCTCTCACTTGCATATCACCCCTCATACTAGATCGGCTAAACTCAACTGGTGGTTGGGTTTATTCTTGAACATAGATTTTGGTGTAAATTTGTAATTGTTTCTGTCAAACCAAAACTACTTCCGAAACAAAGGGGTTTAAGTTTAACCAATCTACACCATTCAAGTTAGAGAATAGAGTTTTACCTGAGGCAGCGCCTGCGTGTTAATGTGTTATTAGCCGTCGATACAACAACAAGCGTGGGTTTAGCAGTCGACCTGAAGCGGCGATGTCAACTGGTAGACTGCGGCCGGCACGAGGGAACGGCTAGGTTCTGAGAGTGAGGGAGAATGGGAAGCAGAGGGCATCCGTATCAGGGACAGCAAAAAAGAAAAAAACGAACCCAACGGAAAACCGAAAACCGATCAAATCGGGATTCAGGGCGGGTTTCCCGAACCCGATTAAGGTGTTGTTCTTTTACATAAGTATAAAGCTGAAAGCTGATTGCAATACTGATTGATAAGTGATTGTCGCTGATTACTGATTACTGAATTAACAAGTCTGTTCTTTTGTATGCTGATTCTGTATTAAAATTTTTAATTTTTAAAATATCAGTTCAAATTAATAAATAATATAAACATAAAAACTTATCATTAGTTCAAAATAAATGTGCATCAATTATATGCATAAACTATAATGTAAACATTGCAAAAAAAAAAATCATTGTTAATCCAAAATTCATAATATTCAACTACATCATCCACTTCAAAAATACTTGAACACATAAAGAATAATCAATATTTAACATGTATTTGACTTTAACTAATCAAGTATTATATTACATAAAAAGTAACCTAAAACTTGAAACCAATAGTCTTTTGTTGTAGAAATTCTCAAAACCCTAATGGAGTATAAATTAGCAAAAGTGAGAAACACAGCAAGAATTGCCAATCTAATGATCAGGTCATCATCATACACAAATACAACATTACGTTTTAATTTTATTTCGTTTCAACTTCACTACCAGTAGAGAACCATCAAAATCAATAAAACCTAAAACCATAGTTAGCGTTTTGGATGCAAGCATTTCTCACAGCTACTAAAAAAATAGTTGATCGCTAAACATAATCATCTTCTGGACTCTGGACTTCACCTTAACATCCCGATATGCCACGATATGAATCACATAGTCTCAGATGCAAAAAACATTTCGATTTCATACCAGGAGTTTGTGCGTGAGGGGCGTTATCTATGACAGATCACTGGCGGTCTCTGGCGGCGGCGACTGAGTTTGGCCGAGGCGGCTGCGGCGGTCTCTGTCGGCGGCGGCTGTGGCGATCTGGGGCAGCAGAGTTTGGCCGAAGAAGGTGAGGGGAAGAGGGTCGGGGGTCTGCGTGAAGGACCGGGGAGGGAGGAATCTGCGTGACTGCGTGGGGGATGAAGGAGGATGAGGCGTGATTTAGGTTCAAGTTTACAATAACCGAAAATCAGTAGAAATTAAACGCTAACTGAACAAGTGAAAATAAAATAAGTGACATTTTACCGCTTGTTACTTGTGCTAAAAGAATACACTTATTAGTCAAAATTATTTATCGAATAAATAAAATGGTTTAATAAATATTTATTGTTGGTAAAAGAACAACCCCTAAGTTAAACAGGGATGGGACGGGTGTGGTATTGATAATACCCGTCTCATATACCGATTACATAACTCGTTTAAACCCCTAAATATTCTATTACTTTTTTAATAACAACATGATATTTATATTGTATATATATTATAAATAATAAATAAATATTTTTATCTATTCAATATATTATACATAAAAATTATTATGTATAATCTAAATAATATTTACATATAATTTATTGAAATAATGTTTTTTCGTTATAATTTGATAGGGATACGAATTATAATTTAATACTAGTATTTTAAAATACATGAACGTTTTAAGCTTAAATTATGAACCATGTGGTTGAATTTCAAATAATTGAAATATAAAGCGATAACTGCGCCAAAAACCCTCAACTTGTCGGGTTTTTGTGATTAAAACTTCAAACCATTTTTTTGCATAGAAAACCCTTAACTAACTAAAAATCAGTAAATCAAGATTTTATCAATGGGTAACCAGTTGAAACTGATTATTAATCCTACGTTGACCAGTAACTAACCTACGTGGAATAAAATTTATTTGTTGAAACCGATTGTCGAGCATTACACATCATTTAAACACACGTTGATGATGTAAATCTCGTTTGAAATTACAATTAAAAATTATCAACTGTGGTTTAAATGATGTGTAATATTTGTCAACCGGTTTCAACAATTAAAATTTATTCCACGTAAGTTATTTACCGGTCTACGTAGAATTAATAACCGGTTTCAACTAGTTACTCATTGATAAAACCTTTATTTACTGATTTTTAGTTAATTCGGGGTTTTCTATGCAACGAAAAATGGTTTAGGGTTTTAATCACAAAAAACTGACAAGTTCAGGGTTTTTTGAACAATTATCCCAAATATAAATGGGTTCCTGCCAGCGGGTTTCATCACGTACTCGATGGCGATCCCCATTTAATACCCACGTTTTTTAAATAATGATGAGATTTTCATTTCCCGCTCCGAATCCATCCATTATCATCCTAATCCGTATAGGTCAATAATTTCAAAAGTGGGGAGGGTGACTTCAGAAGAGAAGAATACGAATTTTTCAATTAATATTGTTTAAAATTATGAATCTAATTTAATTTAAAATTGTTTGTTATAAAATATACTTGACTTTATTATGAAAAAAATCAACATGTCTCACGCTTTTTACGTTTTCGTCTCTTCATGTTTTTCTTTCCAGAAAAATCCTCAAGTTAGTTTTTTCTTTTCGGTTTAGTGACATTTGACTATTAGATACCGGGTTTAGTAATTATAATCGGGCTCTAATAGTCAAATTTCACAAAACTAGAAAAAAAAATTAAGAGTAAATTACAGTAATGGTTCTTGTGGTTTGCATAAAACTTTGGATACGGTCCCTATGGTTTCAATTTTACGTAAATGGTCCTTGTTTTCACTGTTCACTTGCAAAAATGGTCCCTCTGCCATTAACTTTAAAAATCAAATGATTAATCTTTTAGAGTAAATTACATAAATCGTCCCTGTGGTTCGGCTCTAGTGTAACATCCTCGAATTTTAAATTATTGTATTGAGGTTTATTAGTTTAAGATTGTAATTTAAGTCGGATCGTATTTTAATTAATTATAAAAGTCGGTTGTTTTGGTCAGAAATTGATGATTTCAATTTATTAAGTTGATATAATTATTAATAAGTGGTGGAAAGGATAAAAATAAGGATTTAATCTTTATTTAATGGAATTTAAGAAATTGGTTGCTATTTTGAAGAATCAAGAAATTAGAGAATTTATAGTTTTAAATTAATTAAGTATGATGATTTTTAAGTTATATTGATAATGAAAAATATGACACAAATCAGTATTTAAGAAAAATTTGAAAGTTGAGGGTTGAATGTGTAAAAGTTGAAAAGAAGGGGAAATAAAAGACATAAGTCTTTTATTTTTCTCATTTCAACTCTCTCTCTTCTCACTGCTCTCTTTATCTCTCTAAAAGAAAGATACGGTTCCTTCATTTCCAAATCAAGAATCAAAGAAAAACATCAAATTGGAGGTTGAAAACTTGGATTCAAGCCGCTTTGAAGGAGCTATAAACATTACAAGCATCAATTTAAGGTAAATATCTCTCAAATTTACAAATTTAAGAGTTTATAGTTCGGTTTTGGATGAAAACCGAATCTGAAATTTTTGGATTCAAAATGTTGATGCATGTTAAATATTTTGATGGGTTAGTGTGGCACCCTTGCCACAACAACCACCATTTACAATACACCCAGGATTAATCACCATCATACAATAACATAATGATCTGATAACCTAAATTAAGTGCGGAAGCATTAAAACATAAATGAAATAGTGCAACAAGTGTTAAACACCCTACGGTGCTATAAGGTACCAAGTCTAAGTCTACACACCCATACATTTATTACAATCATCCAGAATATTACAACATTGTCTCGTAACATAAATTACCGATAAAATAGTGCCGAATCTCCAAAATCTTCCAAACGACCTAACTAGAAGGTCCAGCAGTAGATTTTCCTTTGCCTGTAAAAATACAACAACTAAAACGTAAGCGAATGCTTAGTGAATACATAGATTGCGCATTTTATAAATTTTTATGAAGCCCAAGAGTAATCCCGACGACAAACGTCGTATACTCTCTTCGTACACCAAGTACGGACCAGAGCCGCAGCCCCTTCGAGCTCACAGCTCGGCATTTAAACATACCATCTGAGACAAACGTACGATCGGGGATGACATACTGCCTACCGGGCCTAGGAGGGATCAGCTCCAGGTCATATAGCACAGTAACATCAGAGTAATCGATGCGACCCACCGGTCCATCACTAGATGCACAACAACCGAAAGGACATGCAACAAGTAAGAATGTGCATCTAAATCTACGCAAGTTAGTAGAATTCCAAACAATCAATGAAACAACAGGTCTCAGCAGGCAAAGCTTACATAAAACAAATATAAACATGCGAAATCTACTGTACTCACTGTGGGTGCGTATTATCTTTAACCGATATTATTTCTCTTCGGGCTTTCAACCGGATTCCACCAAGTACCCCACTGTGGGTTAAACAACACCACAAGGGACCTGTTATATCAATTACAACAAATTCCTCATATCATTATCCGTTTAACTCATAAAAATCAAGTCTCGTAAGTTTTGCAACGTTTTCCCCCATTTCGGGTCTACATCCAAATTTAAACCATAACTAAGTTTGAAACCCATTTCAAGTTCATAACTTGTCCTTTGAATAATTCTTGCCATTTATGTGTTGTTTATAAGTTTCATTCAAAATACACGAGTCTATGGAGTAGTATTCTAAATTTTAAGCATTAAACTCGAATTTAATGGGTTAGATTCGAAACCATGCATCAAATTCGAACCCTTAGCATTAGATTCGAACCCTTAGCATTAGATTCGAACTACCCTTCGAATCTAGGGTAGATTCGAACCTCACTTCGAGTCTATGCCTAGATTCGAAGCCCTCCCCTTAGAATCTAATGGTACACCTTCGAATCTAGCACCAAACTCGAGTTTGTTCTAGCATTTCGACTCTGTTCTTGACCCATTCGAGTCTGTTCATCATTTCAACTTAAATCCTTCATTTCTAAGGCAAAAATCACTAATATATCATGTATAATACCTAGATTCGATTCTACTATGCATATATTATCATATTCCAGCAACATTTCAAGCAAAACAAGCTTAAATTTGCATAAAATGACAGATTCGAATTCTAGTTAACTTCAAAATCGAAACTATGAACTTAAAAGGTTCGATTCTTACCTCAATTCGCACGAACTCTGAAATCCGTTTGTATATTGTTGTTGTACTCCTCGATACCTTTCCGATGACGTATAATTCTCGAAAATCCGACGGTCGGTTTGTGATATATCTTAGAGAGATGTAGAGAGAGAATTTCTAGAGAGATAAAGTAGTGAGATAGTGTAAACTGAAAAATGAAGCCTATTGCCCTTTATATACCACTTTCGTCATTTTGCACATTTCATCACTCGACTTAACCGGTTCCATAAAATACTGATTTAATCTTAGATTTATCATAAATAACTTTTAAATTCATAATACTCCACAGAATTGATTCTGAGTTAAATTTTCTTTAAAAATAGCAACAAACTTTGCTTAATAACCAAATACATAATATCCTCCCAAATTCAACTTAAATATATATATAAGTTTTCCACTTAATTAACCAAAATACATCAAATTAAATCCGTGGATGTTACAGCATGGGCTCCACCACGCTCAACTTCGTCCTCGAAGTTACTCGGACTCAAACAGTTTCGGATACTTTCTTAACATATCTAACTTAGTTTCCCATGTATGATTTGCTCCTTTATGATGCTTCCAACGTACAAGCACCATTTCTATCTCCTTGCTTCTCAATTTCTTCATCTTAGTATCTAACACACTCTCCGGCTCTTCAACATACCGGAGCCTTTCATCAACTTGCAGTTCAGTATGGTCGGCCCAATCCTCGTTACTAGAAGTAAATGACTTTCGAAGATTTCCAACGTGAAACACCGGATGTATGCCCGACATCTCTTCAGGCAATTCCAAACGATATGACTGATTCCCCACTTTTTCGGTTATCTTAAATGGTCCGACGAATCTCGGAGCCAACTTTCCCCTTTTAACAAAACGAGTAACACCCCTCATGGGTGATACTTTCAAGTAGACCCAGTCATTCACTTCAAAATTGATCGGCTTGTGCCTCCGATCATAGTAACTTTTCTGACGATCCTGGGCCGCTTTCATGTTTTGCCTAATCAATTGTATCTTCTCGTTTGTTTCTTGAAGCAAGGCCGGCCCAGCGATTGGTGTTTCACCCGTTTCTCTCCAACATGTAGGAGTCCTACATTTCCTTCCATACAAAGCCTCGAACGGAGCTTTCTTGATCGTAGCGTGGTAACTGTTGTTATACGAAAACTCTATGAGTGGCAGATGATCGTCCCAATTGCCACCGAGATCTAGCACACACGATCTCATCATGTCTTCAAGCGTTAAGATGGTCCGCTCACTCTGACCATCAGTTTGCGGGCGGTAAGCTGTACTCATTGCTATCCTTGTCCCTAACCCTTCTTGCAAAGCCGACCAAAAACTGGAAGTAAACCGGCTGTCCCGGTCCGATACTATGGACTTAGGCACCCCATGCCTAGAAACAATCTCGTTCATGTAAATTTGAGCTAATTTCTCCAAGGAGTAACTTTCTCTTATTGGTATGAATTGTGCGGACTTAGTTAATCTATCGACTATCACCCAAACTGCATCATGTTGGCGCCTAGTCTTCGGCAGTTTTGTAATAAAATCCATAGTAATGTGCTCCCACTTCCATTCCGGAATAGGAAGCGGTTGCAGACTGCCATACGGTTGCTGATGCTCGGCCTTTACCAACCGACAAGTTCGGCATCTTTCTACATATTGCCCTATGTCCCTCTTCAATCCTGGCCACCAAAAATCTGCCTTTAAGTCATTGTACATCTTTGTACTTCCAGGATGTACAGAAAACCTAGACTGGTGTGCTTCTTCGATAATTATTTGTCTCATTCCACCATATTTCGGCACCCAAATTCTTCCGTACACACCTTTTAATCCCGATTCACTAGTTTCCATATTTTTAATCTGCGCCCTTATATCCTCAGCACCAACATTTTCGTCTTTCAAGGCTTCCTCTTGAGCGGCCTTGACATCATCTATAATAGTAGACGTTAACATGGTAGATGTCATCATATAGCAGCAATCCTTAGCATACGCTTTCCGACTCAAGGCATCGGCTACTACATTAGCCTTTCCGGGGTGATAAAGAATTTCACAATCGTAATCCTTTATTAGCTCCATAGACCTACGTTGTCTCATATTAAGTTCCTTCTGGCTAAAGATATACTTCAAGCTCTTATGGTCCGTGTAAAGTTGACACTTAGTACCGTACAGGTAGTGCCTCCATAACTTCAAAGCAAATGTTACTGCGGTCAACTCCAGATCATGAGTCGAATAATTCTTCTCATGCTGCTTCAACTGTCTTGAAGCATACGCTATAACCTTCCCACGCTGCATCAATACAGCGCCTAACCCTAATCTCGAAGCATCGGTATACACCACGTAGTCATCATTGCCTTCAGGTAAAGCAAGTATTGGCGCCTCACTTAACGCCTTCTTCAGAACCTCAAAGGCATCCTGCTGCACAGTTTCCCACACAAACGGTGCATTTTTCTTTGTTAATGCAGTCAGAGGAACTGCAATCTTAGAAAAATCCTTTATGAACCTCCGATAATATCCTGCCAACCCCAGAAAACTTCTAACTTCGGTAGCTGTTTGAGGTGGCTCCCAATTCTTTATCGCTTCAACTTTAGCTGGATCCACAGAAATCCCAGCCCCCGAAATCACATGCCCTAGAAACTGTATCTGTTGCAGCCAAAACTCACATTTTGAGAACTTGGCGTACAACTTTTCTTTCCTCAACAACTCTAGCAGCTCCCTGAGATGCTCAGCATGCTCAGCCTCAGACCTAGAGTATACTAGAATATCATCGATAAACACTATCACCGACTTATCCAA
>JAANYP010000272.1:0-13757 GCA_020465985.1 Centrapalus pauciflorus
AAGAAGGCCAAAACAGCTCAGTCTGAGTCTGTTCCTTCAGCCTCTGTGGCTGAGGAAGAGCAGACTCCTCACCCTGGTTCATGTGTTGAGCCTGAAGCCTTTGTGGCTGGTGCCTCTGTGGCACAATAGACTATGGAACAGGCCAGCCCCACTGTTCCTAGCCCAGTCTCACATCCTGTCCAAACAGATCCTCTTCCTACTCCACAATCACCCACATCATCCATCCATTACCAACGCAAATCATTAGCCAAAAAGAAACCAACCCACAAAACCACCTCCTCTGTTCCCTCTCAACAGGTTTCAGTTGAAAAAGAAGCAACCCCAGCTGCCTCTCCTATTTTGGGAGCAGGTTCAGCTCATTTGGAGCCTGCTTCACTCCAATTTGAGTCTACCCAGAGTCAGCCTAGACCCTCTGGTTCCTCCCAACAGGAACCAGTTTTACAAACAGAGATACCCACATCAACTATCCCAGCCTCCCAACAGGCTGAGGATATTGAAAGACAGGAGTCCTCTCCACTCCATACTGTGTCCACATTGTCCCCCACTCATATCTCCTCACACCCTGAGTCTGCACGAGGTGTCCACGCTGCTGATATAGACCAATCAGCAGCTCAGCCTCAAACTTCTGCTCCCCATGATACAGCTGTTCTACACCAACAGCTGCTGAGGAACGAACAACCCAAGCTGATTAACCTCAGGTGTCATGACACTCCTCTTGGTGAGCTGCTCCCTCATGCAAACTCCATCAGCAGGGTGTTCACCACTTGCTGATGTTGAAATGCATTCCGCATGCTCCACATGATGAGGTGCCTTTAGACCAAGGCACTGCAGAGGGAACCACCACTGGTCTTCATGAGGGTGTTGCAACACAAGCAGCATCTGAAAGGCCCCCAACATCATCCCCTTCTCCTGGTGATGCAGCTACAGCCGCTGCTGAAGGACGTCTTGATCCCTCCAACCTGGGCCATCTTACTTTTGCCCAGGCTATGGAGCTTCTGTCCTAAGTCCCTCTTCCCTCTCCATCACATCCTCAAACACCAGCCTCATCATCATCTTCTCCATCTACCCACTCCAAACAATCCACCCATACACCACCATCTCCCAAAGACCTGCCTTTGAAGGATCAGCTTTCTTTGCTGACCAACAAAGTTGGTTCTTTGGAAAACACCATGAACTCCCTACCATCCATCATCTCAGACTCTGTGTCTGAGCAGCTCAAAGGCTTCTTTGATATGTTCAAAGAATCCTTCCCAGTCCCTTCCCATACTGACAACTCTTCACAGCTGATTGCACTCACTACACAGCTGCAAACTGTATCCAACTCTCTCTCTTCTATCCTCTCCTTACAACAGGACTCTGTGTCCTCTATGGCAGCCATTTCACAACAGCTGTCATCTCTCCTCACTTCTTGCCACACTACCCTTCCTAACACATTGGCCAGCCTGAACACTCTTATTGGCTCTCTATCAAATTCTGTGTCCTCAGACCTTGCTGATGTGAAAGATACTCTTGAAGTCCATCTTGCACAGCTTCAAAGCCTGTTGTTCACAGCTTCTGATAGAGAAAACGTTGTTAAGCTGACCACTCTTGCTGATTCCCAAACCTCTTCTCTTCAGGCCTGTCTTTCCCAGCTTGCAGAGGTTAAGGACAACCTGGCTTTCTTAGTGACAAGCCTGGTTGGCCCCAAACCTGCTACCAAAACTGCTAGTAAGCCTGCTGACTTTGTGTCTTCAGGCAGACCAGGTGTTGAAGGTGCTGTTCCATCTCCTTCAAAGGGGGAGAAGTCATCTGCCTCGAAGACTAAGTCTAAGGGGGAGAAAACCTCTTCTCCTAAGGAGAAAGCAGTACCTACAACTCCCACTGGTCAACCAGCAGGGACATCTACAGGTACAGCTGAAGGTGCCTCTCAAGCTGCTATGCCTACTCAGGCTGTCTCTCCAAACCCTGCTCAGTCTAAGGGGGAGGAAGTCATTCCTGAGGACAGGCCTAGCAGTAAAAGGAGGCACTTAATTCTAACTGAAGAAGAAGAAGAAGAAGAAGAAATTCCTGAGGCTGCTGTCACTACAGCAGCAGCTAAAGGAAAAGAAAAAGCAGCCATTGATCAACAACAGCAGAAAGCAGCTGATCTTAAGTTTCACAAAGCCAGGGCTAAAGAGATGGGTCTTCCTATGCACAAGTACTTTGAGTTTAGAGAAGAACAGCTTCAAGCTCTAGAGGAATTGAGAAAAGAAGAAGAATCTGCTAAAGCTGCTAAATCTTTTGCACTCCAAGAAGCAAAGAAAATTAAAATGTCTACCTTGGAGGTGCAAAAGAAATTAATGGAAGCTGCTAAGGTATCAGCAGAAGAAAAGGAGGGAGAAAAAGCACAGGGTGCTCAGGTCTCTGTGACCAAGACTCAAGTACCCTCTGCCAGAGCCAAATTCCACTTTGACAACTTGGCTAGAAAGAAATTTCATGATGTTGCTACTAGAAGGCTTGCCAAGGAAGCGATTGTCAAAGCTGTTCCCATTTCAAGAAAAGGCACACAGTGGAAACTTCAGATCACCAGGATGGGTGCAACAGGCCCTGAAATGGAATCCTACGATCACACTGATGTTGCACAAATGGGATACAGGGAATGGGTGGAACTGGCAGTTGCCCTGAGCCAGTCTAAGTCAGAAACGGCTAAGACTATCAGGGCATACATCAAGAAGCTGATGGAGAGAGTAAGTGAGCTGGGCCTGATTCCAAAAGAAATAAGAGAGGGTGTCTCTGTGACATACCCCAAAATAAAGGCCAGAAGGACAAAGAAGGATACAGAGATGGAGCTACTCCTTACGCTGATTGAACAGGGCGACTATGCCATTGAAATAAAAGGAGTTGATCATAGTCTGCCTAAAGGAATAGAGTTTGAGGATGGCAAGATTATTGAAGAACCTGAGCTGGGGGCATTTTTTGTAGATCCCCTAACTCAGAAGAAGTGCTTCCAAAGAGCCTCAGAGCTGTACAAAGTTGATCTGAGACAACTTGCCGCCTTCAGACTTGCAGTTTCTTTCAGGCAGTCTAGCAAATGGAGAGCAGCCATCTGGGATCAGCTCAGAGGCTTCTATGAAAGAGGAGAGCTCAATGATCCCAAGTTCATGATTATCAGAAGTGAAATTGAGGAACTTGAGGATACAAGGTAAGAACTGGAAAGGATGGTTCAGGATCCTTCTCCATTAATATGAAGTCCATCTACCATCTGGGTAGGTGAAGAATGGAAGCTGTCCATCAGTTGGACAGGCTTGCCATTATCTGCTCCCAACTCAAACAGTCCAAACATCTTGTACATTAGTTGTACATCCTGTACATGAGTTGTACATTATTACATAAGTTGTAATTTTTGTTTTTACATTAGTTGTAAAATACATTAGTACATTAGTTGTACTCTTGTAAGAACATGTGTTGTTCTAGTGTAGTCAAGAATCACTGTATATATAAACTGATCTTTTACTTTACTGTAATGTTGTAATTTTATTTCAGCAAATGTACTGTAAAAATATATAGTGATTTTTGATAAGACCAGCTTGGACTGGTTATTGCAAATAGGGGGAGATTGTTAGGCACAAAAAGGCCTCAGTCAAACCTGTTCTACATCTGAGGGGGAGATTTAATAATCAAACCTGTTGATGCATTTGAAGGTTGAATTTAAGGCCTGTTATATGTCTTATTGAAACCTGAAAATGATTTGCAATATCAGTCTAAAGCTGTTCTATATGTTGCATGTGTTGCAACTTAGACAGTTTGTCCAAGCTGCTATGTCTGCTGAACAGGCTGGACATAAACTGTCTACGCTGCTCTACACTGTTGAGCAGCTTGGGCATTTTTAAAGTGTTCTGTTCTTTGTGAACAGAACCTGTTCTTTGTGAACAGGCTAAACACTTTATGGAATATGTTTCCAAGTCATCATGTATTGTTTTTGACTACAAGATCAGTTTACAAAGTTGAAGACAAAGTGGAAAACAGAAATGCTTAGCCTGCCCAAGCTGTTCTGTAACATGAAGACAAAATGTTATTTGAAAAAGGGTGACAGACCTTTTTCTTATATCAAAATAGGCCTTTACAAGGAAGAAAGACGCAAAGTTGACATTCCTAAATTAGTTAAAGGCAATGCAACAGTAGACAAAGTAAAAAGACAAAAGTTCTGCACATGTGAAGACAAGTCTGCTTTTCAGAAAAGTGCAGAAAAGGTTATGTTGTCTTTTCAACAAAACTTCTCCTTTTTCATTCCGTCCAATGAAGATGTTTCTCTTAGATCCTCTAAGTGAGTATAAAAGGAAGCTTCTAAGGTCAGAAAGAAATGTGAAGAAAGCTAAGTGCTGAAACCCAAGAGTGAACGTGCAAGTGTGATTTTCATGCATGCAAACCTTCTGTGTAAACCAGCATCTGTGTGTATAAGCTGTTTTACATAAGTCGTTCCTTTAAGTCTTGTAAACACAGTGAGTGCTTCTTAGTGAGTGTATTCATTGTATACTAGTTTGAGTCTGTCTTAGACTAGTAAGCATACTGTTGTATCTGTCATCTCAGCTTGAACTATTCCGCATTCAAGCTTGTTTGTAATTAACAAATTGTTGATAATACATACAAACATTGAGAAAAGAGTGTCTAGTTTTTAAATTGCTGTATTCACCCCCCTCTACAGCTTATAACTATATACTTTGGGAACCTCTCGGGACCTACATTAAGATATATATTTTCAATAATTATAATATATAAATTATACAAAAAATATGATAATAGATCATAAATTTATATATATTTTATTGCGTGCATACACATATTTAATATAGATTTGATAGTTATATAATACAAGTATAATAATATTCGTTAAAATTCTTTTAGATTAAGTATTATAATGATAAAAGATTTTGAAATTAAAATTTAAAATTGTTAATATTTTTTATCTAGAGCATAATAACAATTAATGAAAAGTAATACTTGAAAAATGATTACTTATTTATTGGTTACTAATTTTTAACTTAATAAGTATTAATTACAAATTTTATTAATTAAATAACTTTATGTATTATTTGAATAATAGATGATTTTTACTCTATGATGATGGAAGAAAAAACAAATGATTAATGCAGATAATATCATGTCAATAATTATTTTTTGTAATTTTGTAGATATACAAATTATAGTAATATTTTAAAATTGAATTTATATAATTTTTAATTCATAAGAAAATTTAAATTTTAAAAAGCTTCGATTCAAATAAATAAAATTAAAATTTATTGTATGATTTTAATATATTAGTTAAAATGAAAATTCAAAACACTTTTTCTTTGAATTAGTATTTTATTCTTAATAATTAATGCTTCAAGAAGGAAAGTCTTATTTAGCATTAATAATTTGCAAAAAATGTAAAGATGAGTTATTTTAGAAAAATTAGGAGGGAAAATGAAAATGAAAATGTATAAGAGATTGACATGTGGCATAAATTGTTTTCTTTTATTAATAAGTATAGATAGATAGATTTTAAATACTTCCTAATTTAAACTCTAATTTTCCTAAAATGTTTTATCTAAAATTTTCTATTTGATTTGTAATTTTTTTTATTTTTTTAAAAAAAAATTTAGAGAAAATGTTAAATGTTTAATCGTATATTAAATGTATCAATTTAAAATCCCTTCTCATTCTTAAAATTTGGAATTTAATATTCATTTTAAAATTATGTTAACAATCGTAATCGATTTAATTTTTTGTTCATAATCAATTGAATCAAAAAATATTTTATATATAAATGCATGGTTTTAAGTTTTTTATAATTAAAATCAAATCTAAATATGAAAAGAGCAACACTATAATAATTTTCATAAAAGTAATACTTTCTAATAATATTGTTTTCAAATTTAAAAGCAAAAACATTACAAAATTGATTTAGTTTTTATTGTTATATAATCAGTATTTCAAATATATATGTTCATATTTTCAATATATATTTATTATTATAAGAATAACAAATTTATATTTAATATAATTTTAATTATTTATCTATATTAGTTAATATCATTATATTATTACCTTATTATTTTTTATAATAATATTTTAAGTTATCATATTTAAAAATATATATATTTCTTACGTATACCCCATGTATTACATGAGCCAATAATCTAGTTATAAATATAGAAAATGTATAAACACAATGAAATAATTAGATCGAACCATAAAAAATTTAAATGCCTAAATATTTTAAAAAATGATACGTGAAGTAAATAATTATTTAAGAAATAAATTAAATATATGACAGAAACGTAAAATAAAAAATAATATACAAATTATTTTCATTTTAATTAATATAATAATTAATAAAATGTAATATATTAACTAAATAATAATTATAGAATAATAACAATTAAACGTGGCAAAATTGGTATTTTGGAAAATTTGACTGAGTTAAGGACAAAAAACGTGATAAGTTTTAAAATTAAGGACTATTCATGAAACTAAAAGGCGTTAGGGACGAAAACCATAATTTTCATGAAACCACGGGAACCATTTATGTAATTTACTTTATTGATCTAACATACTTTTGTGAACGTTTTTAATAAAAAAATATTTATATAAATAAAAAACATAGAAATATTAAATTTTAAAAAAAATATATATATAAATAGTGCTATTAGGTCTATTAAAATAGTAATGAAAATAACAAATAAGAAAATACAAGAACTAATTTTGTAAGATTTTAAAGTGAGAATTTTTGGTGTAAAAACAAATATCCAAGATATTTTTGTTACAAGTTTCCATCATTCAATAACATTGAGAAATTCAATATCAAGTGACCCTAAACATATCAGTATGATTTCATAAAAACTTGCTACACGAATTAAGCTTGTAACTATTGAAAAATCATACTAATTCATTTTGTTACGAATTGATCTGAAAATTTGCATTCTTATTCTTGGATAGATGTATCTATTGTACAATTTTCAATTTTTAAATCAATTTTTAACAAAAAATTATGGTTATCTGAAGTTTCTAAAATTCGTATCGGGGTTCTTCGTGTTCTTGAGGCGTTGATTTTTGAATTTTGAGTATATTCAATGAATTAATGTGAAATTTGGCAAATATCTTCAGTTTTGATCATAGAAAGGATTTTGAAATTTTTGTGATCTAATTCAAAGCACGTACAAAGTAATTCAGTTTTTATGTTCTACATTTCTTGTCTTCTTTTTAAAAGGGTTGGACAAGAAAATAAATTCTAAAATTTGAATAGTTGATCATTCAGTGTGAATTTTGGTACAAATGTTCAGTTTTACATTGAAATGACCGTCCTAATTTTAATAACACAAATACCAATATCTGCAGCATAAATCTCGAAAGCAATATGATAAAAGTTTCTAAGTTCAAACCTCAATTACGGTGCAGATATAAACCCAAACCATAACATTCAGAGTACACTAAGGGGGGGTTTGGTTCGCAGATTTTTTTCTCTGGGATTTGCATTTTGTCAAAGGATTTGCATTATGCAGCATTTGCATTTGTCAGGATTTTGTCAAAGATTCTGCATTATCTTGTAGAAAAAATTTACAAATCTGAAGAATGCAAGGTAACTGGGATTTTAAAATCCTAGGGGGGAGGCTGGGTTTTTAAATAACAAAGAATGAAGGAATTTAAGAAATCCTGGGATATTAAATCCTTACTGAAATCTGCGAACCAAACACAAGATTTTAAACGCAAATCCCAGGAAATCCCATGAAATCCGCGAAGCTAACGCCCCGTAAAGTAAAATAACCAATTATTACAATCAAATTGAAAATCTAAGGATCTACCGGTCCCAATTCCAAGTTCAAAGTATCAAAGTGCATAAGTCTTTTCTGATACCATCGGTCATCAAACTCTAGGTCTTGATGTTGGTGTCTTACCCTTATTAGCTACACCTGAAAAGTTGTCTCCACAACCTAAGTAAGTCGTGGCCTAACAAGTAGCAGATTTAAAAACACAAACCAACATTTATAACATAAACAACACAAATATCAGGGACAAATTCAACATGTGTAGCATTACAACTCGCTCAATTTAGCACACACGAATAGGGTACAGTTACCGGCTTGCCGGTAACAAATACACGACGCACGAGTCGCTCGGTTAGAATGTGTACAAATTAAAGCATGCGGCTTGCTCGACATGCAACTTGGAAGCATACAACAACCTTGCTAGATCCTCATAATCCACATAATACAAAGTACGCATACTGTGAAAAGGGTTTTCAATAATGGCTCACGACAATGAAATGAATAATAATTATCAAGACTAAGAATGGTAATAAACAATAATCATGCTAATAGAAACGAATGGGATATCTAGTACAAACATATCATGTATGATCGCTGGTGAAATTAGATCAATTACTCACAATACCTGTGATCCGTACTCTCCCAACAACTAACTGATATCAGCTGCAAACATTACCGAAAGATACACGTCTTAATCAAACTACTAGGGTCCTGATACCAATGTACATAGCCTATATATCAATATTCTTAGTCATTTAAATTAACAAAACCGTTGATTATTCAATTATCAAATTCGGGGACTAATTCAGAAATTTCATGATTTATATACTGAACTTAATACAATCGGGAAATTCGTATATTAAATTATTTAGATACATACCCTAACTTTTATTAAATCTCATAATCCCAAATTTAGGACTTATTAAACTCTAAATTCTTTAACTAACTTAGTCACACATGGATCATACACTAATATTACAAGTATATAATGAAAGTGACTAATTTAATTAATCCGATACACTTCATTGATTTTTAAATTAATAAAATCAATTATCTTGAGAACATAATTATAAATTTTAATTAATTACATTAGTTTTCTAAAAGTTGAATTATTATTTAATTTAAATAACCTAAATGATAGTTTAGCAAATGATAACCTCAATTGTCAATTTTTTATTCAATCCAATTATTTTATATGACCCAACAATTTAATTCTTTACGCTCAAAAGCTTTTAAAAGTTTCAACCCTATTAAATTATTAAATCTAGCCCAAAAAAGTATTAAAGGGTTAATTACTTAACTCCAATTGAATTAACTTAGCAATCAATAATATTTAATTAGTTGGGTCTAAATAATCCACTAACACTATTGTCCTTTTGTCTCTTGTGGGCAACACAAGAACATAAAATAATTAGAACAGTTGTGGTTGTTGTTGCTGTCATCGCTCTTGTCACCGGCCACAGCTATGGAGGTGCCAATTGGCCACCGTGCCGGTTGGTTTTTCTCCGGTGAGACCACGAAAGCCTTTAAACCCTTTAATTCTTATCTTTCAATATCTGATTTCTTAATATTTAGCTCATATAAATCTTCCAAAATCATGGAATCCCATTTCTACTCATCAAATCCAACAACCCTTAAATAACATTCAAATCATGTTTTCTTAACATTAGAATAATTTTTATATAGATTTTCATATTAATATATAAAATCCATTTAAACCTCCGTCAATTAATTCTTGAGGCTTTTAAAACATACATGAAGAAGATGAAACACATATATTATCTTTTGATGAGCATTTTTAGATAAAATAGTAATTCCAAATCTCATTTTATTACAAAATTTACAACTAAACTTAAATGACGAAAATTAAAGTTTCTAGGATTACCTCTAACATCCAAGAATGATGATGAATGTGAAAATGATGATCAGTTGATGATGATCTTGTTGTTGTTTTTCCTCCAGATTTCCAGCTTCAAATCTTTATATTCTTTAATGTATGTGATAGTGAAACACACTTGCAACGTAAATAATATAAATTACACACTTATTAAAGATTAATGTTAATATTGTCTAAAAATCATTAATTATATTCACAATCTCATGACTGATTTTAAATTAATTATTCAAATTTAAAATAGTTTACATGACCATTATAAAAATCTAATACCATTATACCTTTTGAATCATCATTTCAAGTATCTTTTAAAATTAATTCTAACATCGATGGTAATATATTTGTTGAGGAAAGTGAACCACCCACACCTAGGGGTGTTATTCGGGCGGGTTAAGTGGTTATTGGGTTATTCGGTTCGGGTTATTGGGGTTGAGTGTGTGGGTTAGCTAGCCGAACCTGAACCAAATAAGGGGACGGCTTAATCGGTTTCGGGTTAAATGAGTATCGAGTTATTCGATTTGGGTTAAATGAGTTATTCGGTTTTGGTATAAAAAATGAAATCATTTACAAAGTAGTTTAAACAGGTTAAATGAGTTGGGTAATTTGGATAAAATGGGTTATATGGTTTGAGTATCAAAAGTGGGTATTTACATATTTACATTCTATATATAAACAATCCTAGTTATAATTATAAACAAATCAAAAAATGACAAATATATATTAAACGGGTTATTCGGGTTATTTGGATACCCTACTAAGCATGAATTCTACCCGTAAACCGAACCAAATTACTTATTCGGGTACCATTTAAACCGAATAAGAAACCCGAATAACCTGACCCATTTAACCCGATTAAGGTTTGGCTCGGGTGGGTTATTCGGGTTCAATTATTTTGCACACCCCTGCCCACACCCAATTTAACTTCATAAATACTAAATATAGGTCAGCCACTTCAATGAATTTGAACCCTCAAGCTATAGAATTCAGCTCAACAACTTTCTTACACTTGTCAATTGTACCTGAAATGTGTGGAAAATGAGGGGTAAGCAAATATGATTTGCTTAGGGAGTTACTAAATTAATATGGAATGTAATGCTTACAAAAAAATAACATTTCATATGGATAAGGAGCTGTCAAATGAAACCACTGGTTTTTGAAACCAACCCAAATGTGGGAATAAAACCCATTATATACAAAAATGGGAATAAAACCTAATCCAACAAGTCAAGAGGGAGACTCGAAAACCTACACATTTTCAAGCCCGAGTTAGAACCAAAAACATGGAAAACATAAAAACTAACTGGCACCAGAAGTCTAGCCACCTACTCTCTAAGCTTCCGAAAGTAGGAAGTAATACACACAAACATGCATTAAGGTGTTTAAATATAATAGATATTATGGACGTCCAATGAATTCCAAATAAATAAGCATAGGCTCAACATGTAAATATGAAGTGATATCAAAGATATGTAGTGTATGTATAATAACATGGGAAATCAAAATATGTAAGCCACATGACAATCTAAGCATAAACATCATGCTGGAAATGAACACAAGTGCACCATGACAATGCGAACATGTATATATGTACACACCACACACATCAATACTAGATACCACCCATATTGTAAAAGTCGCCAAAATGTCTCCTAGTTGCATGAAATCACGGTTCACCGTCCAAACCAAGAACCGACTTGAATTCTGGGTAGCAACCTATATGCAAACTTGTTGTATTCAAGTTAGTTATTTATAGTTGTATTAAATTATTATCATGGTACCATACTAAAACATCCTTCCATATAATCATAGAACATCATCCAAGATCAACATACAAACCCATGATTAGCATTACCATTAATGATCCAAACATTTAATAAGTGGAAATTTTATCAACATTGAAACATAAAGTAATTAAAAGTCTATAAGGACAAATTTTGTCAATTACAACATCAACCATTGTTCCTATCCCCAAAGCTACATAACCCTCATAGTTACCAATAGCTTCTAGTAATCTCCAGTAGACTTGATGTAATAGCCTAAGTAGAAGGCCCTGTAAACAATTAAATTTCAACAGTAAGCATTACGATTAGTGAGTTAATATATTACATATTCTACAATTAAGTCATGCAAACAAAATGTATATGGGAGCAATGTTTGCTCCTTCGTGGTGAGCGCACAAATACAAATAAACATCATGTTGGGAAGCATGGATACCAATGAGTTCATCGTGCTGGGAAGCACGGATCCCGAGACCTGTGTCTAAATGGCTGTTCAGATATCGACTGGGGATGTACAACCTGGCTTGGATGAGTATATGGGATGATCAGTCCCCGACAGTGGCCTGCTGTCAACCTCAGCGCAGGTCACACCGGATTATGAGTCTATCATCATGCCAAAGCATGTTACAAAATGATGCACTATCAAACGAACGTTGATACATGTTTATAACATGTCAAGTACAAGAGTGCATTGTTAACGATAAATCATATCAGAGTCCCAAATGAAATATATGAACAACAGGAACATGCCATTATGTATGTGTATGCAATGACAATAAATGCAAGAATAGTAATCTATTACTCATCCGAAGTTCAACAGGCGTAGTTTTTGCAGTTCATAACTTTTTCCAGATTTTCACTCATTCATTTGTACTGTGAGTGAAATCAATTGGTACACAACCCAAAATACCTTTATAACTCTTTTTAAGCATCAATTTAACATTTATTACACAAATCAATCCAAATAAGCCATGTTCATCACTGTGCGTCGCGCACACACACAGTCACTAAAAACACCTAGTTAAGATCGAAATCATACCTAGCAGTTGAATCAAAAGCTGGAATCTTGTATTTAGCTTGCTTATGACTCTTTTTAAGCTTCCCAACTAGAAATTACAATATGCATTCACAAAATTAACAACAATCTATGATTCGGTTCTCATAAAAACCAAACCTAAAACCCCTTAAATTCGTAAATTTGAAAGAACCTTACCTCAAATTGTTTGTTGTAGTAGTTAGAATGTATTTCCAGATTTTTGAGCCTTAATTCCAACAAATTCACAATTTCAATATTAGAGGCGGAGAGAGTCGTGAGTCTAGTGAGAGGATGAGCTTTTAGAGAGAGAAAATAATAGTTCATAAAATGAACGATCACTTGTCTTTATTTCCCATGGTTTACTCCAACTTTACAATATTTGCATAATACCCCCTTGACTTATACTTTCACATTTTATTGTAGCATGTCTTTAATTATTTTCACCAATTATTTTTAACACCACTCGGTGTTCATTTTTTAAATATCTATTTCTCTAAATTTTCGCTCTAACAACAATGATGATCCCTCACCATTTATTTCTTATTCAATTTAAGTTCCACAATTCATACAAATTTTCCAACTCACATTGTTTGAATTAATAAAACTGGAATTATCATCCATTAAAATTACACATATTAAAACCTAGATATCTTATTACAAGTAATTCAAAAACAGGAATGTTACACATACTTAAAGTTCAAAGTGCCAATGTTAATTGCATAGTTGTATTACTTCACTGTTTCACTAGAATATACTCGAGATTTGAATTTAGGCATACATGGAACATCAATGCTATTCATTATAAATTATTTGATTATTAACATGTATTACCTTAACTATTTGGATATATCATTTACGCATTTATACATATTGGTAATAATTAATAGAACAAATTCAAGGTTTAATGAATAAAGTTTTATCCTCTAACTTTTGGGATGTTACATTTTTATTTTTCAACCTCGCACACTCTTCAGTACAATATACTTAGGTATTTTTATATATTAGTTTACTTTCTTCCTAATGTAAAGAAAAGTTGAGTGAGATATAAGACAAGACTAATTGAAAAGTCAAGAACTCTCATAATTGGTTAAGAGACTTAGGGGGTGTTTGATAGCACTTATCAGACTCTGATAATAGGTAACCTCTTATTCGGTAAGAGGTAAATACTGATAAGTGCGTTTGATATGCAGAAGACATAAGAGTCAAAATTCTCTTATCATGTCTTATCAAGATCAGACTTTGATCTGTTTCTTATCACCACTTATCACACCAAAAAAATACACGAC